>JAAAKE020011118.1:0-28599 GCA_010014785.2 Anisolabis maritima
GAAACGTCGAGTTAATCTCAACAATCAACGCGGACCAACCCGGGAAAACATCATTCCATATATATATATATATATATTTTTCATATATAAATAAAGAATTTTGTCTAAATTTTTAAGATCTGTCTTTTATTTCCGTATAATATATTAATACTAAAAATCAGTTAGGTTAGTTTAACTAAATATATTAACATTTAAACTATATCTGACTTAATTTGGCTCGTTTCTGTTAAATTCTTTTTAAGTTTCACGATTTTTACTTTCTCTTACTTATATATGTAATATATAGTGAGAAAATATTGAGATCTCCAGAGTCAAAAAAAAAATGGGTCTCGCTCTTTGTGTGTGTTCGTGTGAACGTGATTTCTCAAAATCGAAAAAACGTACGAGGCTAAAATTTGATATTTAAGCTACTCTCGTCGCTTGCATCTCGAAACTTTTCAATGAAAGTGGCCAGGGAATGTACTTTTTTAACATCCCCCTCCCCCCCTCCAAATTGTTTGGAGCCCATTTTAATCTTGAACGTTTGTAGGTTTTTTGTGAATTTGTATACAACATTTGACTCACCTCAATGAAATCATATTTGAGTTATCACGATTTTAGAAAACCGTTTTAGGTAAAGTACCATTTTTGGTTGCCGGAAATAGCCTTTTTAAGTTTAAAGACATCTATCATTTTTCTCTAATGTACGTATGTATAATTTAGTAGATCTACATCAGGGGTCGCCAATCTTTTTTGATCATCCACCCCCTAAAAATCTTCGAAACCTCTTATTGACCCCCACAAAATTCATTTTTTGTTATTTTATTGGTGAAGGAATAAATCAAATTTCAAATAATCCAATGAATATTGTCGACATTTTTTTAGAAATTGAAGCTGCCACTGTAGAACTAGGGTTCTATAAATAATAAAAAAAATGAAGTTGGTCAGCAAAAAGTCATACATAGTAATTGTAATCTTATCTACTTTATTCTATATATGTATCGGTATTTAGGTTAAATATTAAACGAACGGCGGCTTAAAAAAGACTATAGATATGCTAATAACTTCTGCGTACTACTAATGCTTGACATTTACAACGGCGTAAGCTATGTTTTAAGTAATCGGAGCACAGGTCCGACAATTTCCATCGGCCCTGTAAGACTGAATCCGTAGCCGTTTTCTACGTAGCTGTCCTGAGTACGCAGTGGTGAGTTGTGTAATTCGACCCCTTAGCCCGAATAAACCCCCAATAATGTTATATCGACCCCAAGGGATCGATATCGACCACTTTGACGACCTCTGATTTACATTAAAGCGCACAGGTATTATCGTGTTAACGAACATACACAGACACACACATTATTCGAAAAATGGTATTTTCGGACTCAGGGAGTTCCAAAACATCAAGAACAATCAAATTCTCGAGGCCCAATTTTTCGATGATTACAATATTTTCCCTCTACTACTATTAGGTAAAAATCAAAATATCTCTTCAATTTGTAAATTTTGTGAAATACTATCCTTATAAATAGTTCTAATCATTTTAAACGATTTTTGTTTGATATAATATCTTTTACTTTTAATTAAGAAGACTTACTAGAAGAACTAAAAAGTGCCAAGATATAATTTAATTTCTTTTCAAACAAAAGTTGTTCAAAATAGAACAATTTATTATATAGGTTTTATTTCGATAAATTTAATAAATGAAGAAATATTTTGATTTTTCAGTTTTAAATTCAAAATGAAGTACAGTGGTGCCTTGGTTAATCACGTAATTGGTTAACGAAGAGCGGTTATAAAAAAATGTCTTGGGTAACAACATAGACTTTGGTTGATGACGATTGATTATGTATTTAATTTGGTTAATATGTTTCCCGTTTCGTGTTGAGAAGTCGCGCTTTGGATAACGAAAGTTTTGTTTAATAATGGCGCTAATCCTGGAAAGGATTACCGTCAATAACTAAGGCACCACTGTACTTTCACTTGATCGATTGTTGCCTTTTGTCCTTGATTAAAAGCTAATTTTTTTTAAATGTATTTATTTCAATCCGATAGTCGGAAGCGGCCGGAATCGATTCTAAGAGCACACACACACACAAGATTTTCTAAACCATACTTTTTAAATCACGACTACTAAACCTACAATCTTTCAAGGGTCAAAGCATTGCATTTATCTCAAAAATTAATAAAATTTGAAAATACAGTAAGTTATAAGTAAGCATTTTATTTTGTTTCACTCACCAAAATATGCAAGTGTTGTCCGAATTTTGTATATCGATAGTTAAGGTTATTAAATTATAAATTATGAATTAAATAAATGTCGTGCGAATGTCTAAATTTTAATTTTTCTACTTTTATTTTTTGTCAAAATGGCTCTCTGTGCCAAAAATGATCCCTCTAATAAATAATTTTAAAAGATTGTCTTTTCAGCTACATAAATTAACTTTAATTCTATCATACAAAGAAACTTAGTTGGCAGACCCTATTCCAGTGATGGCGAACCTATGACATGCGTGTCAGTGCTGACACGCATCTTCAAAGATAAAAAATTTCATAATTCAAATATTTGATTTTCTATGTTAAATGTCAATGAAATATGTAAAACAAGTCTCTAAATGTAAATCATTGGTTTTATAATTTTGGTTTTTGTATTTTAAATGGCATTAAACAAATAATTAACTTACAAAAATTATAAATATTTCTATTTTTTTAGTCTTTACTTTTGTGATGTGTGACACGCCACAAAAATTATGTTTCGATTTTTCAAAATTTTGACTCGCCGAACTCAAAAGGTTCGCCATCACTGCCCTATTCAATAAGTAAAACAAAATTAATACTCATAATTGTACAACTTTAAATAATTTCATTTATTATTTCATCAGTAATAACACATAACAGTCATACATTTCATATTCATTTTCTACAAGTTGAAAGAAATAAAATTCCTTTTCTTTTTAGTGGTTTTTAATTTAATATGATTTTTTTGCGCAAATATTTTTACCGCCCCTCACTTTGGCAGCTTTGTAAACAAAGATAGTATAACAAATTCCGTGTGTTTGTTAGCTAATCTAATCGAAGTGTTTTCCATGAAAATATTAGCTAGTATAATAGATTGTTGGTATTTTAGGGACTTGATTAGGCGCTTAAGTTTCCCTCGAAATTTTAAGTTAAAATATAATAAAGATACAAGACATTTTTTCTTCAAATTTATTTTTATTTTTCTACATAGTCTCTTGTAAGTCTATACTTCTCCCAGCGATGCTCCCATCTCTTTAACCTATCCAAATAGTATTCGGCGTCTTTCTCTGCAAAATGATTGTTTACGAAGGTGATGGGTCGGAAACTTTTCGGACTACCCTTGTACTATCATACACAAAAAAAATACTTCTTTTAAAAATTTCGTGTGACAGTACCGGAGCCAGTGCAACAAGAATTTCTGCCTGAGGCAAGATGAATTCATGTCTTCTTTATCGAATATCAAAGTAAAAATTGAAATGAAAAAATTTATTTATTTTTGAATCCTAAATAATATAACATTTTTTAGTAAGAAACAAAAATGCCGCTCCTTTGAAACAGCCGCTTTAGGCGATTGCCTCTCTGACTCCCCTCATGCGCCGGCACCTGGACAGCATATTAAACTACTTTCAATTGCATGAGGTAAGAGAAAGTTGTATTATCTTCGGCTAGAGAAGGTAGTTTTCTTTCTTGGATGTTATCTTGGTTTTTCCTTTCAAAAAGAAAATGACAAAACTACAAAAAAAAAAGATAAACCAAAATTTAACTTGAAATTCCGAGTAAGAAAAAAATGTTTGATCTAAAAAAATTCGTGACAACATCAAACAATAATTGTATAAAAAAGCAAGTTAATATATGTTTATGAAAATAAATAATTTTTTAAAATTATTTTATAAAAGATTTATTTCTATGTTGAGGTACAAATTTTCAGTCCTTTTAAATTTATTTTTTCAGTTCTGGTCTATAATCCACTCTTATATCCTGAACCTATCTCTTTCTATCTATAAAAATAAAAAGATATAATTTTGTAATTTTAAATGGCAAGAGTATTTATATGAATATCTAGAAGAGAAACAAGTTGGAAAATTTATTTAACAATTATAGAAATCACCATCGATACAAAAATAAAAATTAAATAACAATAATTTTGTTTAAAAAAAAACTTAAAATTTCAAAGGCATTTACATTAATGTTCAAAAAAGTTGTAAAGAAATATTCATAAATAATTAAAATTAGAAAATAACCAATGATTAAAAGAGTAATAATAATACTAATAGTAATAATAATAATAATAATAATAATAATAATAACAAATACTGTATAAACTTTAAAAAATAATAATCTACCAACAAATGAAGAGTGTTGAAAGATTGGAGGTTAGTGAATAGGGCCTGTATGCATTCTTTTTTGCTTGCAGGAAGATAGGCAACACAAGGACCAACTCACTCATGGATTCTTCGATCTCTTGTTCCAGAGACCCCCTAGAATGGATCAGTGGGTGGGAGCTCTGGAGCAAGAAAAATCCATTTGTGATTTGAAGATTTAGGTTACATACCTTCCAGGGAGAAAAATCGAACGAATGTATCAATTCCATGCTATGACGCTGGTCGCCAGGATTAAAGACTTTGTCTAGTGCTGACTCCGAATATGTAATCAGTTTTTCTCTCTAACGAAGAGTTTTTTCCACAAATCAAATTATCTTTTCTTTTGTATATTTTTGTTATATATAAATTGTTTTATATATATTTAAAATGAGTTCATAAAAGTAAAATATATATATATTTTGTTATACTATATATGGTATAGTAGTTTTATTAGTTTTATTAAAAAAGTTTTCTATGATTATTTTGAGTCGTATATTGTTGATCAACACAAAGATTAATCTCTACACAAAATATGTAGAAGTTGTATGGAGTGGAGATGCCATATATACATGATGCAAAAATCACATATTGGTTAATGATACTGTCTACATATTTATTCTGAAATTAGTGAAGAGTAGGCCCTATCCGATATTTGTTTTCTAAAAATTTACGTCCGAGGATGATTTTCAGTTTTTTGCCTACTAAAGCACAGAGATCAGATTTTAATTTTACAAATACCTCTACTTTTAGAGTAAATAGTCTCGGGAGCGGGAAGGGCCCTCTCGATCCCAGAATCCTAATACTATATCTGTCTGTATATAATAGATATTGTTGTATTCTTCTGAAAAATAAAAAATATTTCCTGCCAAGACAAAAAGACTCTATAAAACTACCTGTCCTGTATGGATGCTTACATTTAGTGACTAATAAGAGACGAAAATAGATTCAGGTTCTTTGAGAATGGAATACTTGAAAAAAATATAGACCCAAACTAGATGAAGAATCATAAGAATAGCATAGATTACATAATAGTTACATAATAGCACACTAAATGATCTGTTCAAGGAGCGAGATATTGTTAGGATAATTAAATCTCGGCTAAAGCTAAGATGGGTGGATATGTATATGGGAGAAGAATGAAAGCCATTTAGGCCATTGCTGCAGAAATTAGTTAAATTAGGAAAAAGATTAAGAGGAAGAACTAGGACAAGATGGTAGAATATATTAAAAAAGATCACCAGGAGCTGGTGCAGGAAGGGTGAGGATTGGATGGTACTAGTTAAAAGCAGGAATGAATAGAGAAGGGAGATTGTCTACTACTACTAATAATAAGGCAAAAAGAACAGGGGCCTACTCACATAGATATTAAAATGTATCTATACACTTTTGAGCTTATACTTATTATTTTCTTAATTTTAAAAGAGATATCCTTTTACAATCAAATATATTTTAAACAATATTCTCAGATTTCAAATAAAATAAACCACTTTAACCAATTTCAAATTAAAATAAACCGCAAGAAAATATTCCATTAGCAAATGGAAATAGCTAGGCTTAATATATAATATAATATATCTCTCAGTAAAGGGAGGCTTAAATTTTGCAAGCAATATATTTTTTATAAAAATAAATAATTTAAGGAGTAAAAATCTTAGAATTCTGACTTTCGAAAATAAGGACCAACTTCTAATACCAAAAGAAATGCTTATTTTATTATTATTAAAATAATGTTCATCAGATAACCTGTTATCAAACTCACATTTAAAAAAAACCCACAAGAGAACTCGCAGTTAGGGAATAAAGTGATGATAGCATGAAAATGTATATTTTAATTTGGACAAACTATCGCGGCGTCTAAGATTAATCCTGAAGCCGAAATCATATAATGATCTTAGAGATTGTAAAGAGTTAGCTTTATTTTTTTGAGCTTAATCCTTTAAAAAATTTCATTTATTACCATTTTATTATTTTTTATTATTTTGAAGGGGAGGGGTCTCTTAGGTTTCCTCCCTCTGAATATGCAACTGAGAATTCGATATATTTGTTTTTATACCAGAGAATATTTAAATGGAAAAAATAAAGTCTAGAAATAGTAAAAAAATTTACAACAAATCGTAATTTTAGTGTTTAAAGGGATATTTCAAAAATACTTCGCAACGGTATGGTTGGGAGGTCCCGGGAAAGTGTAAATCAGGGGAGTCATCTGCTTCTGTTGTTTATTTTTAAAAATTAAAATTAAATTTTGAATAAGATTTAAATAAAAAATGACTAAGGAATTCTATAAAAATACATAAATAAAAAAAATAATTGAATTGAATTAAAAATGGAATTTATTATAAAGAAAATAAAAAAAAATTGTTGGTATAAAAATTTTACATTATGAAAATTGTAGACAAAAAAATATAATTCAAAGGGGGATGGGATGGGGAAAGCGCTTTACGAAATGTGTAGACCCTCGAGGTCGACGATAATGTCCCTCTTACTCGGCGGTGATAGGTCGACCATGAAACCCGCTAAGTGTTGGCCAGCTACGGGTGGCTATACCTGGCCGGTTTCTCCGGCCGTTAGAGATTATATTGGTCTTCGTCGAATGTTGGTGTTATGATCAGAATGGCTTCCGTCTCCCCATCTCGGGTCTTCATCGAGGAGGCCATCAATTTGGGGAGGAGGAGAGTAGGAGATTTCTTGATATTTTGTAAAAACAATTATTTTTATTTATTTATTTAATATAAAAGAATATTGGCTAGAATTCCTTATTAAAAAAATTCATATTAAAAATAAAAATTTATTAATAAAAAAAAATTGTCATTACATTTCCGCTTTAAAATTATAAAAAAAACGGCAGGAAACAACCTAAAATGGTCATTGCGACTTTGGTAGAATTCTTAGTAGACGTATATTAATAAAAATATTTTTTGCATTTCATAATTTTTTTTTTTTAATTTTGAATTTCTTGTGATGAAGTAACTTAAATTTTGGGTCCCCCAGGAAAGTATTATTCGGGCCCCTACTAAAGGATCTTCCATTTCTGCTAGAGTTGTAGCTATATTATCTTTGGTTTTCATAAAATTTGCTCATTTATTTTTTGCATTTCATAATTTTTTTTTTTTTAATTTTGAATTTCTTGTGATGAAGTAACTTAAATTTCAAAATCAATGTATGGGTTATATGACAACTAAACTTTATTATTTAACTATTCGAGAGATTTGAAATTTTTGTTCACGATGAAATAGGTGACTATCTGCAGATGAGAATTGTAAAAAAGGAGAGGAAGTCAGCTAGTAGCGTAGGCGAAATAAAAAACTAACAGCATAGAAAGTTTAGGCTTTAATTAAATTATGTATATTTGTTGTACATACAATTATACGATATAGACTATATTCTTATAATTGTGTTGATGGATGGCATTATTTAAAGCCTAACGGCTCCATAGATTGGGAATTTTTATTTAGATAGAGGCTGACTTCCTTTTTTTACAATTCTGCAGGTAGAGGGAGAGAAGGTCAAATATAACACATGTAATTGTTTCTTGTGCTGTTATTAATGGATAGCTTCTATTTATTTTTAATAAATAAATAGAAATAGCTTCTATCAAATCATTTGTGAGATTTGTATCTGTAAAGAGTTAATTGATTAAGAACGGCACTGATGATGATGCACGTTATATGCGTCTAAATATTCACGCAACAATGGAGCGATTAAATTGCTGGTTTTTCTCCATACCTCCATTATCTAGACATCCCAGTTTCTTCCAGTTAAATCGAAATATTTATATATTTTTCTGCTTCTTCTTTTTAGATATCTAATCTAATCTGATGTTCGCTAATAATTGGTGCAATACTCTTCTAAAAGATATGGTGTCACTATGAGAGTAAAATTAGGGGCAATTTAACACGTTTTAATGGTGTTTATAATAGCATTTTAGGTAATTTGAAAAAATATCATCCCAGGACCATTTATCATTTTCCAGCATCTTTCAATTATCATAAAACAATGTTTAACAGTGCTTCATTGAGGGTTATAACTTTTTGGACTTTTTTCAAACGACTCTGGAATATTTAAACAAAGTTATATATTACATTTTAACAAGTTAATTAAGTGTACGAATCTTTGAAGATTATTTGTGCCAATATACATTTTCCTAGCATAAACAACAAAAATTCTAGAGGGGTATTAAAAGTATTACAAACCTCGCTCATTCCTACTATATTTATATTATTATTGTTATTTATTTACCATCAAGATTTTTGTCAGAGAAATTTCCCAGAATTTAAACAATTATTTAAAAAACGTTTTAAATAACATTTTCTTTTTGAATTTTAAAGTAAGTGAAATATTTAAAATAATCAAAAGCAAAAATATCTGATCGATGTATATTTTTAAAATATATATTAAGACAATGTTATCTATTAGAAAATGCAAAGCTTCTGCTTCATTAGAAACAAATATAGAAAAACGCCACTTTGTAAGAACATATATTATCCAGGGATGGCATCATCTCCCATCTCCATTCATCTTAACTTTAATTTAATGTAAAATAATAATTCCATATCGTCACGAATACTCCATCAAACGAAATAGTTAAAAAAACCTTTCTAGATCTAATTTAGTATTAACTATGCTTATAGTAAACAACATAAATCTAAAGGGGAGATGAGATAAAAACATTAAGGGAAGAGTACAAAACAATCTATAATAATTAATAAATTTCATTTCCATTATAATATTCATATAGAAAAGACAGAGTTCCCTAGATTTTTTTCCAATTTATACAAACATAATCGCCATGTTTGGAGACACAAAGAGCTTTAAAGACATAAAGTCTTCAATTGTGCTCTTTAAATCACTAGGAAATTAGCAGAATGTTAAATCGTTCATTGATATGGGGCGGAGCTCGAAATTTTGATACTTGAAAAAATTATTAAAAAATTCATTTGGTCTCTATTCACAAGATACTTCAAATCGTATAAATATTTCAAATATAGACAGTTATATAAAAAATGGATTTATATATAATTGTAAATCTTATCAACATAAATGATATTTTGTTTTTGTTTATTGAACAACAAAATAGACTGTCCTTATTTATTGAGAAAATTTAATCTAAAATGTAAGCAGGCAGTAGAAATAAATAATTATATTTGAGTTTTGTTGATGGTCGGAATACCATTGAAAAGAATGCAAAATAAATTTAATAATCTGAGGACCATAGATATACATTATATAACATATAATAGAAACTAGTCCTCAAATATATTAATAATAATGAAACATGATAATACATATGTTCAAGTTAATATGTCATCATATCCCACTTATTGTGAATTCTTTTCTATTTATTTGATTGATTTTTTATTTTAATAACTTGTATTGTGTATATGGGTTTGTTTATTTGTTTGTTCTTTTTTTTTCTTTGTTTGCTCTGTTTTATTACTATGTTTAGACAGGTTTCTTTCAAGTTGATTATGCTGTAAACAGAAAACTGCAAATTATGTATTAATTTATGAATATATTATTATTATTATTATTATTATTATTATTATTATTATTATTATAAAAAGTAAAAATTAACTGTTTATATTTTGAGGAGAGATATAATTAGAGAAATGAAGTTCAAAAAGAAAAGGAAGATAGCCTTCAAGTTGCTATTTTTGAAATCATTTTCTTGTTATCTTAGAATTTCATATTTAAAAATAGTACCAAAATAATAAATTAATTGATAGAAAAGATTAGTGAAATAACAAAAACCATTTTTTAAATTTTTTATATTAATCAAACAATTAATCAAAGAATAATTTGCCCACAATACTCTCTTCCAAAAAATTTCGCACTCTTCAAAAATATTTTATTAACTTATATATTATAAAATCAAAAAAGCCAAGATTTAATGTATTTATTGAATACTGAATATTGAATTTATTGAAACTTTTTTTAATGATAGAAGTCTTGAGATAACATCAAATAATATCCAAAGTTACAAGGGGGTCGCTTTTTATGACATACTTAAAATCATATTCAAAGTATTTTACCCAAGGATATTGATATTTTTAAGTTTAAAGAGAGAGAATAATCCTTTCTCTTTGATCTCTTCAATATATTTTACAAATCTATGTTTGATTCAAAGGAGAAAATGACGAAATGTACTTATAAAATTTTTATAAATTAATTGAAAAACAAAATTTATTTGATGAAAATTAAATTAAGCATCCAGATGCCTTTGAAATAAGTTTCAAAATTGATTAATTTTTAACTTTTTTTTATTTTTTAAGTCTTTTTTGGCACCTGAAGCCATACATAGACTCCGTATATTTTTATTTAAATTAATTGGTAGCCAATATAATTTATATAGATTTTATCTCTCAGGATGGAAAGCACCTTGATCTTAGATCAAAAAGCAAGAGCTTTACTCAACTCTAAGAAAGAGGGCCTTTAAATCTTTATTTTTGGCTTAAATATGACAATTAGCGATTCCCATTATTATATAAAAACTAGAAAAATTTAATAACAAATTTTATTAATATAAGATCATTCTTCCGTGAAGACTTTCAGAACAAGAAAGCATCCACATAATGGCACTTAAAATTCTAGTATCCTCAATTTAAAATAATACAATTTCAAAATAGATTTTTTTATTTTAATAAACAAAAGAATTAGAAGAAATAATTCATGCAAACAACTATTTTTAAAAATAAACTTTCGGATCCAATTCGATATATAACAATGATAAAAGATATTTTTTCTATAATTAATAAAATATGTTTTTAATTAAAAACAAGCATATTTAAACTAAAACAAGTGAAAACAAAATTTGATAAAGTATTCAGCTTCCCCAAATAATAAATTTTTAATTTAACATCTCTCCACAAGAGTATATAATCTCGAGGATGGTTTTAAAATTCGGAGTCCCAGCCGGTGAGGTCGTCGGGAGGGGGACCTTCGCTGTCAGCAGGATAATCATCGAAATTTGAAGTGTCTGTGACTCCTTTGACTTTAGGTGTGATTGGAGGTATCAGGGTCCGATTGCATAAACCTTCCCAATTGAAACCGTCAAACCACCTGCAAATGCCAATCACATAATATCTCTTAGTTAAATAAAAATTATTTATTGTTCTAAAATATGTCTCATTTGGAGATTATTTCAGTCCCATATAAACCTAAAAATGAAATAGTCATTTTACTATATTTTTGTTTTGAAAACAAAGTCATCTTTGACTAGACAAGATTATTGCGTAGGAATCTAGATTGCCAGAAAACCTTTTATAACACCGAGGCAAAAGTCAATCCAGACCAAGTCAAATTGAATTGAAGTTCAAATATAAAAAAATCAAAATATTTCCTTAGTTCTTAACTTCATCGAAATAATACTCATATATAAAATTTATCAAAATTTTGAATAAAACAATATATATAAACGTTTATCAAAGAACACACCAAATGACTAGCTGACTGACTCAGTCATCTTAACACAGCATGAATCGATGAATGAAAATTTATGAGACTTGGAAATTATATTGGTCCAATACATTGGCACCCCATAAGAAGGGATTATTCAATATTCCACCTCTAAGCGGTTGAAAAGGGATGAAATCTGTTTTCACCAATTCCTTTATAACTTTCAGGGCCTTTGGATATTTAACTTGTTTTTGAGCCCCAGATATTACTTATAATAACTAAAAACGGATTTGTGAATTTTGCCATAACCAACCTCTCTGGATGGATGTGTTTTTATTCTTAGGCCCTTTAAAATAATCAACTTAATTTTGAACTCTACACATTACTTATACTACCTAAAAATGGATTTGAGTATTTTGCCCTCACCACCCCCAAATTGGATAAGATATATAATACTTCATATCATATTATTCAAATATATGCCACATGCGTTCCATCATTTGTACAAAAGAGAGATATTTTGCCTGACTAGATGTCCGGTCAAACATGTACAAGATAATTGGTGTATTAATTAAATACTTAACCTTTGTATTTATATCACAATTTTGTTAATAAGTAAATAACATCACCTACGATTATTTGTAATACATAATAATTAATGAAAATGAAATCTAACTATAGGCCTTGAAGATGAGAGTGACGGACGCTCGAAACGTCGTCAACAAAATATAAAAATTCGTTTTTTTTTGTCTTGTTTAACCCTCCTTACTTACAACTTTATTTAAAAGTGAAAACATAATATTTTATTTATCATAGTTTTGTATTATTTTTTAATTCTCTTTAACGTATTGCTATTGATTATATATTTTTCGTTAAAATTGTTAATTCAGTAGTTTTCTTGTAAATGAATTGATTTGGATCGATGGAAGTCAAACAGCGTGTCTAGTAAATCGATTATCAGCAAAATGCGTCGTAATTTCCAAAATTAATTGATATTGCACAAAAAATTCTGTCGAGATTCGGACCGACTTATTTGCCAGAATCCGCTTTTTCAACAGTTGCCGCGATATATATTTTATTTAAATTTAATATTATATATTTAAATTCAAAATTGTCTGAGCCGCCGAAAATGACTTAAAATAAAAAATCCGTTTATTTAAAAAATGAATGTCATAAATTATCAATTAAGGAACCAAATTACAAATTATCATTTAGATGATTGTCTCCGATTGGCCACTTCTTCATATCAACCTGACTATGAAAATATTGTAAGGTCTAAATAATGCCTAATTTTTTTTAATCAACCCGCATTTCTGATAACTTGTGAGTTTGTGCTGACCGCTTCGGGACTCGAATTCAGGTCCTTCGAATTTCCGGTCCTATGCTTTTCACGTGTCCAGACTATAAATGAGAGTTTGTTTATTCGATGGATTATATACAACAACCATATTCATTTCATAATTTTCAATCAATTAGTAGTCAGTTGCTGTTAGAGGCCAATAAAGAAATTATTATAGTATACTCGCATGTCACCACACGACGCTCACTGTATAAGAAATAAAATATATGTATACATACATTGTTATATCATGACAACTTTGGGCCTGACCACAAGCCAATAGTAAGAACGCATATCCTTTAATTATAATTAATTATTATTATTATACTACATAATGTATGTACATTTATAGAGTGACTAGAGATGGACGAATAAAATTTTGTCCGAAACGTCTCCTTTCGGCTTTTGGCTTCTCTTTTTTTTTTGCTGCAGTCTGCCTTCCTATTCTTTCATAATTTTTATTAATATAAGCTTGGGAACCTTTGGAATATAATTTAATTTTTCTTACTCACTTATGCTTTTGAATATCACTAATTCCACCTTTTTGATATCCCAAACGTTCAGCTGGATTATCCCTGAAAAAAGACATTTTATAGGGACATTCTCTCAGGAAAATGAAAGATTCTGAATTAAATATAAAAGTAAATAGGTAAAGTGAGTTATCTTACCGGCAGAGTTTTTTTATTAAAGCCGTTGCGTTGCGCGTGATATTCCTAGGAAATTCGATGGCATCAATGCCTTTCAGAATAATATTATAAGTTTTCATCGGGTCAGGACCGGTGAAAGGAGGAGTACCTGCCAAATAAATAGAAATATTCTTTATTTCAGTCTATCCTTATATATTTATTATTATATATTTATATGATTTTTTTTTTTTAATTAGGAATTTTTAAACATAGTTGGATAAAAATAAAATTCTTAATTGCTTTTAAAATACTTATAATTTAGATTTGTATATTATTATTTACAAAATATATTAGTCGAAAGCTTTCAAGGGACTAAAATTTTCTTTATCTTTCGAGTCTTCTATTTACTTTACAGGTATTTGTACATATTTAGTCAAAAACTAAAAATCCTGGTACAACTTTATCTGTTAAGTTTTCCAAATTGAAATAAGAGTTTTTTTTTTATCAAAATATTAAAGGATGAGAAAGATTAATGTTCTTAATTTCTACTAAATTATTAAAAATGAAATTGAAACAATTTATTAATTTAACAATGAAAAATTGTTTACATATAATATACTAAGTATAATGAAAAGTTTCTCTGGTGAGTTCCTTCGCTTCAAGCTGTTTTGTTTTCTATACAATATAACAGAATATTATGATGGCATATACAATATTTTAACTTAAATATAGAAGTTCTATTAAGATTTAAAATAATAAAAAATGTCTTATATAATATTTTTAAAATACTAATATATTTAATAAAGATTTGATAGATAATTTTTTCGTTTGATCTATAATGATTCATTTAAATAAATAATGATTTGTAACCTGTTAGAAGCTCGAACATGAGAACCCCGAGTGACCAGTAATCGGCACTTATGTCATGACCTCTATTCAGGATCACTTCGGGGGCAACGTACTCAGGAGTGCCGCAGAAGGTCCACGTTTTACGGCCTTGCTGTAAACATTATTTATATAAAAAAGAAATAATTTTGTTTCTGTAAGTATGTATAGGTTTTTCAGTGTCTGTGACCATATAGACTCTTTTTAATTAATTATAATATAATATTTAAAATACAAATTATACAGGCATATTTATTTATATTGTTTAGAAGCAAATTGCTGTTTGAAGTCTGATGAAGGAAGTACAACATAGATTGCAGCAATGAAACAAAGCCTTTGGATGCCAAAGGTGACGTTTCGGACAAAATTTATTTATCCTTCATCAATCACTTATAGGTTATCTATCATTATAATCCAGAGTTTCTTAAACCCTGGGTCGCGGGACCTGCAGCAGGAGTCGCCAAAAATTTTAGGAATTTTGATACTTCTTTAACTTATTAACACACTTGAGTGATTTTTAAGAAACGTTAAAATTTGAACTAATTTTATAAAAAAAAAAAGTATCGAGAATAGGAAAAGTGAAACAGAACAACACTAGTTTTCTTTGCGTATAAATATTTCAAATTATAATTCAAATTGGCTTTATTTTAAAATTTCCTATGTAATTTTTATCATTTCTTTCGGTTGTGCAGTGTAAGCTTCATAGAATAATAAACATATCAGAAGGGGAAATACATTTCAAAAATTTTCACACTGCAAAAAAATATTTGCCTGCAATGCTTATGGCCTATCCCACAAAATTTTCGTAAATATTATGGGGTCCCCACATCAAAAAGTTTAAGAAACCCTGATCTAATCTAATCTTATTATAGGAGCAATAATTGTATATATATATATTTGGAATAATCTTTTCCCGGCTTGGCCCGCGTTAATTGTTGAGATTAACTCGACGTTTCGGCTCTCCTTTTGGTTAATCTCAACAATCAACGCGGGCCAACCCGGGAAAACATTATTCCACATACAATCAACCTTCCAGAATCTATATATTTGTATATACCGTGAATATATTGTGAAGGGATTAGTAATAAATCAATAATAATTGATTAATCCCTTCTAAATAAATTGATTTATTAATTATCAATAAATTTTCTTGTTTTAAAAAATTATAATATTTTGTTGTGAAACTTATTTTGATCTTGGTTTGTCCATTTGGCAAATTTATTTTTTATAATATTTATTTTTCATGACATTCCTTTTGTGTGCTGTGCTGCCCCGACGTTGTGTGTTACAATGGACTCTTTATCAAGAGTGATAATAAAACAAATTTTTGTGTCCTTATGCATTAATGTGTCCAAAAAAACCCAAAAGGAAATTTCCAAGGACTTGAAGAAAGAGCGAAGTCAAGAAGAAGACTCCCCCCTCCTGTGAAACCGCTCTCCAAGGAACATTCTAGAAACATGGAGTTTCGATATATAAACTGAAGAGCTTTTTGTGTTCCCTAAACATTCAATCTTTTCGTCAAAGCGTCCTCAACCCCCACCAGTCATAGAGCCAGATACTCTCCCACATTTAATATAATTATAAATCGCGTCATTTGAAATCGCCCCAAATTTCAAAGCTAGTGCGTGGCCTTTCATCCTATGACCGATCAAATTTAATTTAACACCCAAGTTGATAAAGGTCACATGGTGTAAAAGGGTTCGCAATATATTTGTATGTTTTTTGAGCACGAAAACGGCACTAAGGTTTTTTTTGAAATTCACATATTAGAAGGGTTTTGGGCTGGCAAATCGATCTGTCGAGGTTTCATCCTCGGGAAAACTCATTTTGATATGTTTTTTCTTAATTAAAGTAATTGATCAACAGGTGTGTCAATAAATATCCACAGATGTCAAAATTATAACATTGCAAGTGGGTGTTTTTCAAAACAAAACAAATGATTCAAGTGGCTTTTTAATCTGGCTTTGGAAATAGAGTATACAGAGCAAAGCTTGCTCTCCTAGAATTATTAACAAATAAAAATAAATAATAATTAAAAATGATATTAATAAATATTAAATTTGTATCAAATTATAGAAAAAAAATCAATAAAAAAAGAAATTTAGATAAATAGAATTCCTTTTAGCGAAACAATTAAGGAAATAACAGGCGCATTTGTTTTCTCTTAACTATTTTTGTGACTCGTTTTTAATTTTTTCTTCCTATACTTATTTTTTTGTTAATTTAAACGTTATTATGTGGAACAGTCTGTGAGTGCCTGAGTACGAGCTATTTTAATGACTTTATACCATTTTCGAGGACAAGAAATTGATCTGCCAAGGCCTCTATTTTTGGAAAACATTTAATAATTGTAATAATCAATTTAAAAAATTGTAATTTTGTTTTTATTAAGTGTTTGCTTTGATTAGACAAACAAATTGTAGAACTCCGCCTAAAGAGTAATATATCTAAAAAAGAATATAATCAAAATATTGATTCACTTGGAGCTGTACGGCCTTCTAAATGATAGGCAACATGGCTTCAGGAAAAGTCGCTCAACTGGTGACATTTTAGGCTATTTCACTCACCTCTGGAACAAAGCCTTGGAAGAAAAAGGTGAAACCATTGCGGTTGCACTTGATATCTCGAAGGCATTTAACCAGGTTTGGCATAAAAACCTATGTTATAAACTACCAACATTTGGCCTCTCTTCGGATCTTTGTTTATGGAGAAGCTTCCTAATTGATCAAAAGATCTCAGTTGTTGTCGACGGAGTTACTTCTGATTCTCATACAATCAATGCTGAAGTCCCCCATGGTTTGGTACTTTCTCCCACCCTCTTTCTTATGTATATCAATGACCTCATCACAGTGACCTCCGATCCTATTCACTTTTTTCCGACAATAGTCGGATCTTTCCTGGAATGAACATATTTCTGCGGTCGCCAAATCTGCTGCTAGGAAGCTTGGTTTCCTCTTCAGATCCAAGCATTACTTCTCCCCTCACCAACTTCTAACCCTCTAAAAGGCTCAGATCCCCTCGCCTGTGTCTTGAGTATGGCTCCAACTTATGGAGAGGGGCTTCTAACTCCTTGCAGCCACTCGATTACAGAAAAAGTGTCTATGCCTTGACACTTTCCATGTTTCCATTTCCATGGTTGATGTTCTGTTGAATCAAAGTCCATCATTCCTCCCAAAGCGACATTTGTCCGCAATACAAGGGAATCATCGTCCCCATGTCGTTAAAGATGTGAATAGTAGAACTAGTCAATTCCAGTCTTCTTTTATCCAAATGACCTCCCGCGATTGGAATAACCTGCTACTATCTTCCCGAAAACCTATAATCTCCAAACTTTTAAACCCAACCACAAGCACCTTTTAAAATCACCACTCTCCCCTTCTCCTGTTCTTCCTGGTTGCATGTGATTACTGGTCATTATAGGTCCACTGGACCTTATGCTTCCAGATCCAAAAAAAAAAAAATTTGGCTTTTGATCTTGGTGTCGAGCGTGTCTTGGCATTTGCTGACAACCTAGTGCTCATAGTTGAGATGGATTCGGGCCTACAATATAATATCTCTGCGCTAGAGGGCGTAATGAACGGTTTTGGGTTGTCCCTCAATTCCAATAATTGTAGGTCCCTGTCTGTCGTGTCGCCTGCTGACGAAACGAGAAAGGTCAAAGTGGTGGACGAACCAATAGTGGAGCTCTTGGCGGGAGAGCGGTTGCGGCCGATTAGGGTAAATGAGGCAGGCCGGTACCTGGTGTTCTCTTTACACATTCAGGTGCCCTCCAGGTCCCCCCTGACCTGAAAGATGCTATCGCTGACAAGGCCTCTGCTAAGGCCACAACAACGTTTGGAGATTATTAGGGGTTATGTCATCCCTGAAGAGCTGCATCGGCTAACTCTGGGGCGACAGACAAACCCTAGTCGAAGTCGATCGCGTGACCAGGACTGCATCAGGAATTGGCTTCGGCTCCTGTGCTTGGTTTTTTCCATGCTCCCGTGAATGCTGGGGACATTCTCCCCTTAGAGATGTTCGGCCCTGGGTTCACGTTGTCTCGACTTTCTCGTATGAGCAAAACACCTTTCTCCCTGGCCGCAATAAAATCTCATTTTATCCTCACCAATCTTGACTGGGCACGGAAATGCCTATTCAGGGATGGTTCCCAATTTTGTTTCAAGGCAAGCATGAGTGATACTGGACCTCGCGTCTCCACTCCTCTGGGGATGGCAGAGAGCTGCGCGGTGCTCCACTCCAGTCGGTATCCACCGCCTGAATAAGGAAGCGCGCTGATAAAGTTCCTGCCAGAGACTATGTCCAATACATGCGCATATGGGTTAACTCCTTGCCCATGCGAGTGCGGACGTCTCGTGGAGTAAGGCGTGTTTCGTTGGAAAGTCGGTTGTGGCACAACAGAGACTGCAGCCCACATACTGCAGTCATGTTGACTTACGCACAACTTTCACTTAATGCGCCACAACGTCTTTACTAAGTCAATAGCGTCTAAACTCCGCGAGGGAGGTTACGATGTCCTGGAGGAACTGCGTATAGCAAATGGTGGTGCGTGGGCCAAGCCCGATATCGTGGCGTCCCGCAACGGTTTTATTACTATCCTCGATGCGCAGGTCATCTCAGATGCGGTGTCGTGGACCTTGAAGCCGTTAATGACATGAAAGGCGCCAAATATCGGTCCGAATTCATTTTTTCGGCCATACGCGCTCTCACTGGTGCAGCTGATGTGAGGCCGTTACACTGACCTGGAGAGGCGTGATGATCCCAATTTCGGGCATTATTCTGCGGGGCCTTGCTTGTTATCAACAGAGAAAATATTTGTGGGTTGATGACTAGAGTGCTTCAGGGCAGCCTTACAACTTTTAATCGTTGGGGATGCATGACTGAAATCGGAATACGACAGTAGATGTGTTTCAGGAGGCGAGGCCAGTGATTCTGGTCCTCTTCGGTGTTGGCGGGTGGCCCCTTGAACATTTATAATTTTCCAGCACCCTTTCATTATCATCAAACAATTTTTTCGTTTCAACTTCGATTTTTACTCATAAAAAAAATACAATGTTTCGGAGAAGATTAAAAAACATACAAATATTTTGATCCAACAAAAATCCTACAGTGTATTTAAAGTGTTGACCCCGCTCTTTCCTCCCTGCCGATTAAAAATTCAAAAAATATTTCATGGACTTGAATAATATATTTACAGATGGAAATAGCCATGATATTAATGGGTTTAAAACTATTTGAATAGATAAAATTATTTCGCCATTAAATACAGGGGCAAAGTGACAAAATTAACTTCCTTAGGAATATTTAAAAAATGTAAGGGAGTCTTATCACATTTTACTTTTTACTTGTTTGAGAAATTTAACTCTACCAATAAAGACAAATGCAATTGAAAGATCTTTTTCGAAAGTAAAAACAGATAAAAATTATTTACCGACGGGCTACGATAAGTCAAATATCAAATTTAGCGCATTCTCCATAGAAAACAAATTATGTTAGTCCTATGAGTATGAAGACATCATAAATTATTTCAAGAAAAAAAGCTAGAAAAAATAGTTTGGAACTTATAAATAATCATTATTATGTATTTTTGCTCATTTTTTAATATTGAATTTTCTAAATAAATAAAAACATTATTATTATTATTATTATTATTATTATTATTATTATTATTATTAGTTATTATTGGCAATAAAAAATACTCTTATATCAACACCAAATTGGAGAATAAAATTTGAAATAAGAAACTCTAGAGGTCCTAACAGAAACTTGCCCCTGAGCCCGCAAATTCTAATGGCAGGTCTGCAGGTAGTTGGATAATTTCAAATTTAAAAAAAGGCTTATACAGTATATTACATTGCTAAAAGATTTAGTATAATGACTGACTTATTCTCTGATAAATAATGTGACTATAAATCTCAAGGGTGTAATGAGAAGATGCCTGTAGTCGAAGTAATTCTATGGGATTATCCTAAGTACTCTCTCAGGACACAAACGAATGAAGGATAATGGGACATTAAACGGAAAGGAAAAAAAAGTTACCTGAAGTTTCTTTGCAAAGCCAAAGTCGACTAGTTTAACATATCCTTTTATATCGAGAAGTAAATTTTCAGGTTTTAAATCTCGGTATATAATATTCCTACTATGTAGATAATCGAAGGCTTCGACAACACAAGCCGTATAAAAACGAGTGGTTGGATCATCAAAGTGACCTTTGTCCCTATAAGAAAATATATATATTATTATATAATATAAAAATTTTTTGATATATAATATAACATATATTATAACATATATAATTTATTAATTCCAATCCAAAAACAATCCCTCAAATAAATAAAATAAAAAAACTTTTAAGTTAAAAAATTTACCGTTTTTAGGTCTTCTAGTAAAAGTTTCCTTAATTAAAAGATTCTAAAAGTAAAAATTTATATATCAAACAAGAATTGTTCAAAATTATTAGGACAATTTAGTATATGCATATTATTCGCGAAATTTAAAAGTTAAAGATTTATTTCGAATTTTCTTCAAATAAATTTCCACTTCGGCTGCAGTAGCATCGGAAAGGGGGTTCAGGGGCTCAACCCTCTCCACCCTTCCAGTGGTTTTCAATAAACCTTGATAAATTAAAAATTTTAATTATTCTCATTCATTTACTAGTCAATTTGTTTTAATGAAAAAATTAAAAGTTTAGAAATATTTCCCTTTTTCTCTATCTCTACACTATATATGATGTATATGAAAAAATTATGCCCCTCAATTTTTGAATTGCTACTCCATTGTTCGATTGGATAGAATTTTCCCTTACTACCCGTAATATAGGAAAGTCTCATGACATTCTTATCATCTATTTTAATTCTTATAAACTTATCCGCTATTATACAATTATATTATAAAGAGAGACTATTTTTGTTTGCAGGGATTATACAGAACAGATTTAAAAAATTCTTTCACTGGCAGATAGTTGAGGTCCCTCCGGGTAACATAGGCTATATAAACTAACAATTTTCCTACACATGGAGAATCAAAATCTCGATATAAATTTTATAGAAAAATATTTTTCTTCAAATTTTTTTTATTTTTTTAAAATAGTCCATATATTAATCCCTCCCCATTCCTCCCACCCTTCCAACTGGCTGAACCAAATGTGGCAAATTTTTTGCCTCTTTGACCTTATATTATTTTATTCTACTAAAACTTTTACCGAGAACCAATTAGTAGTCAGTTGCTGTTGGAGGCTGATAAAGGAATAAGAAAGATTGCATCAAAAAAAAAAGATTATTATAATATACTCGCATGTCACCTCACGACACTCACTGTAAAGGAAATAAAATATATGTACATCATGACAACTTTGCGCCTCAGCACAAAAAACCAATAAGAGACTGGAAATGGACCAATAAATTTTGTCAGAAACGTCTCCTTTCGGTTTTTGACATCCAAGGGCTTCTTTTTTTGCTGCATTTGCCTTCTTATTCCTTATCTTTTACTGAGAATTTATTTCATTTCTAAATCGATTTAACATATAAAATTTTGAATTTATTTATTATTCTTATTATGAACTCTTTGTACTCTGAAACTAGTGAATGGATTTACACGGAATTTATGTTATACGGAGAAAAAATTTGTAGTTTTTCTTATTATTATATATTAAATAAAGTATACCTTAATATGGTCCAGAGTTCTCCTCCCAGGCAAGACTCCATCAGCATATAGAGATATTTCTTATCTTTAAACGTTTTGAACAATTTCACTATAAATTCACAGTTGGCTTCGCCCATTATTTCCTTTTCTGACATAATATGCTGTTGTTGTCGTGTCTCCACAATCTAAATAGAAAGTAAAAATCATAAAAAATTTTCCAAATTTAAAAGAGCATTTAACCCGAATTTTGGTTGGAAGAATGGGAGAACGGGCTTCATTTGAATAGAAATTCAATATTATTTCAAATTAAAAAAATATTTTATATATATTTTTTTAAGTCTTTTCGGCATCTGAGACCATATACTTTAAACGTTATATATAATATTATTTACATTACAGTTGTCCAGGCATATTTAATTATACCAATTGGTATCCAATTTATTTAAATAAATTTTTATCGCACTGGCTGGGATCCGAACCCAAAATCGAAAATTGCATTTAATATTATTATTATTATTATTATTATTATTTTTATTATTATTATTTTTATTATTATTATTTTCTGTTTTTCCTTGTAGTTTTTCCAGAGGATTTCTCAGAGCTCTGAGACATCTAGGTTCTCCTATGGACTTGTTTATTTCCAATGCTGCTCTACCAGCAAGGGTAGTCAGCAGTCACTGAAACCAGTATCGTGTTAGCTGAGTAGACGGAGCGAGCCGAGTATTGCTGCCTTTTGCATTCGACCTGTAATATTTTCTGCATTCTGATTGCAGGCCGGAATGATTTTTATATTAGAGAGCAGCGAGTCATTCATTACACCGAAGATATTATTATTATTATTATTATTATTATTATTATTTTCTTGCTGTATTCCTTGATTTAGACTAAGTATTAAATCATAGATACGACAGAAAAATAGAACAAGCCGGCCCATCTCACAGCCTAACGCTTTTTGTGGGTGAGGAAGAGGAAAAGACTGGCATAAGAATAGAGGAAGAAATGCTAGCCTAGGTTACTCGTGGTTGCCATCCCCTTGAGTGAATTATTATTATAAATTTTAATAGATTAAATGAGAAATAAAAAAGACCAAATAGAGAAAGTAATTTTAATGGAGTAAAATGAAATATGAACAGACCTGACTCTTTTTCATTTGTTTAAGAGCAAAAGACCGATTGGGATCACCAGCGATTTGAACCAATTCGACGCGTCCAAATCCGCCAACTCCGAGAGTCGCCAGAATTCGTAGATCCGTTAATTTGACATCCTTGAACTCCTCGTTGATTCTTAAGAAAATAACATGTTTATTTTTAATTCACAAGCATAGTTCCATTATATGTATACAAATTTGTATATGCCTTATTTTATTTATATTTTCATACAATCCATATTTTTGAAATTTTCAAATAATTTTTTTATAGTAGAACTTTTAGGAAGGTAATGTGCAAATGAATAATTTTTTTCAGAAGAAATTAAAGAGGAATGTAACAAAGAAAATCTAAATCTTAGGCTGGGGCTTTAATTTCTTTAACACGTGACACATGCGACATGAGGTCTAAGATATCTTGGCGCCAATGAAGCAGTGTTCATACAGAAGCTTTTGTCTGTATTTGTATGTTTGTACTGTTCCTTTGGAGCCAATATGTTAAATATTTTGCGCGCGACTAATTATAGCCAACTTTATTATTACTATACACATTCACTAAAGTCGCCTGATTGGATGTTAAGAACAGTTTATCTTAATATTCTTATATATATCTCTTAAATAAGATAGAAAAAGAAATATTTCTGATAAAAGTATACATATTATATACTATTTTAATGAAATATATCTGGGAACCAAGCTCGGGTATTTTTAATAGGGCAATAAGTTGAAGTTGGAGCATTGTTGAAAAATAATTAGGAGAAATCAAATCATTAAATAAAAACAAAGAATATAATTTTAATCAAATAATGAATGTGAGATCTAAATATATTAATTAAATTAATTTAATATTACTCAAATTATAAGCAAAAAATATCTTTTTACTTAATTAAGGATTTTTCCTATATTATTTTTAGAATATGTTGGATAAAATTGACCGCTCGAGCAAGTCTGATATGAGTTCACAAAATTGTAAAGAGTACAAATAAATAAATTTTATTTTATATGTATTATTAGTTTTATTAATGTTAAACAAGATATTACCAGTTTTGGTAAAAACGTTTACTATACTATTTTAGGGTGGATATGAGCAATAAAGATAAAAATTGGCTGTACAATATATTTGCCGAAGTGATGTTGAAGGATTGAGAAATTGAAGTTATGGCAAGAAAAAAAATCAATGCCATTTGCTATCCCAGTGTTATAGTTAGCTATAGTGTAGAGTTAAAGAGTACCGACAAAACATAATGACAATTGCTATTTTTGTATTATCTTTGTTGATTAATTTAACAAGAATAAAAAGGTACTCCAGCATACACTATTAGGTTAGGAGATCTATGGCCCATTTAGAAGTTCTTCGAATGACAAATCCATCTGTTTTTAAAATTGTTACAGAAGATAATTCCACATCACAGACAGTATATGTTTTTCATTCAGAAAATTTAAGGGATTCTACTCCAACTGTTTAACCAAAATTAACTTAAAAATTTGATTTAATTCGCTTTTATTGAAAATCTTGCTGTGAAGGTATCTAGCTTGAATATCAAATTTGAATTAAAGTATTTTTACGTTTTTGAGATCTTTTGTTCACTGACATAAAGACAGACTATTTTGCGGTACCAATTTTTTTTGGAATCAAAGATCGGCAAACAACAATGGATTTTTTATCCCTGTTATTAATATTATATTTTAAAAATGTAACTAAGAGAAAGTAAAAAATAAAAAAAATCAGAAAATGGAGAGACAAAAAATTTCATAGATTGTAGTCAACAAATTTATTTATTTATATACATTTTCTTACCTCAAGTCCTAAGCGTGGCGTGAAAGAGTAAAATACCGATTAAGAATAAAAAATTTATAAATAAGGATTGATCTGAAGAGAAAGAGTAGGTACCTTCTTCGTTCGACTCCCTCATCCTTATATTTGGATTTAATCTCATCAAGACTTGAAATCAGCTGCTTGAAGGTCTCTTGATCTATTACTAAACAGGTGACTGAGGAACAATCAGCGATGATGTTAGCTGTTCGGAGATCGTCTCTAAACAAAACCAAATTGGATTTTTTTTTATTTTAGTCATCTTTTCATTTAAATCAATAATATTCTATTTACCCTTGTAGTGCTTTTTCGCCGAAAAAGTCGCCTTTTTGTAGAGTTCGAATATATTTCTCTTCAGAGGTATTCGGTTGTTTAATTGTTACTTTAACCTGTTAGACAAGCATTTAACTTATAAAATTTTGAAATTTACTTATATTTATTATAATGAAATTATAGTTATTTAAATATTGAAACATTTAAATATTTTAAACGTTGTATGCAGACCCGCGGCGTACTTAAGTGCAAAATTGTGAGGGATAAAATGGCGCCAATTCTCCAGGGGCGACGAAAGGCCTCTAAGCTCTCAAAAGTAAATATCATTTTTTTTAAATATTAAAAAAAAATTATTTTATATAAAAATGCAGTTAAAAGAAGAAAATAATTTTATAAAATATTGAATATATTAATATTTAGCTAATTAAGATAAAAGTATGGGGCTCTGTGAAAATTTTATTTAATTTACCCTATTAACCCTCCACCAATGACGTCTCTGTCTAGAAATAGAAATTATTTTACTTCTCTCTACCTATATATGTCATATTTTATTTTACTTTCGGCACATAGTCTCTCATACATCACTTATAAATTGATTTTTTTTATTTATTAATAATTTTGATTAATTAATTTCATTTCTCATTCCTATTCTAAATTTAATTAATATTATTTATTTCAAAGAATATTAATAAACATAAAAATAAATACCTGTCCTTTGCTGATGATGAAAAACGTGTCCCCACGAGCTCCTTGGCGAATTATATAATCTCCTTTATTGTAATAAGTCTGTAAAAATAAAAAAATGTTAATATAATTCCAATACCATATATAAAGAAAGGCCATAATATCGATTAATTAACATTAGAGCCATCGATCGTTCCAGAACCAATTATCAGAAATCGAGAATATTCTTTTTTTTTTTCAAATTTATTTCCCTATTATAATTAATTTGTCATTCCATTATTAATGAATGGTCATTCACCCTCCCGGCCCTTACCATCTTTGGAAATGTCCCCTGGTGCGTTCCTCTCGTGTAAGGTGCACGCGTTAGGCATATTGGAAAAAAAATCATATCTTGATTAAAATAAATATCTAGAGAGCAGTGGAGATTTGTATGGACACAGGTAGGTCCAGTCCCTAACCATATTTTAAAAAAATGGACGGGTTAATAAGTAAGATCAGAAAATTGTTAAAAAATTATGGGAGGGGTATGAATGGGTACGATCCCCAAAATTTCGGTCAGTGGAGGGTTCAATCATACTTTCTATCTCTCTCTCTCCCTACGCAAAGCTCAGGCGTCATAAATAATAATATGTTGGAAAAAACTTAAGACTATCAAATGCCATGTGTTTTGTAGTTTGAAGAATTAATTAAATATCCTTATTTAATTTAATTTAATTAATTAAATGTCCTTATTTCCAATGATTTTTTATAAAAAATAATCAATAATTTCTATATATCATTTTCGTCTAATCTACCATTCACAAATATTATTATTAATAAATAATTTAATAATCACCTCTTCTAAGACATCAGAGATCTTGATGAGTGTTTCTTCAGGAAGATTTTTGAAGATAGGTACACTAAAAAAGAATTGAAAAATATTAAGAAATAGAATAACCTGATTTCTTTAACCTGATAATTTTCTCTTTTATTCGGCTTATATTGAATGTTTTTTTGAAAGAAATCCAATGGCTAGTTACAACCCTTGCAGAGTCTGTGGGAAAGCATGGAAAGCAATCCTTCGAGAGGCATTGTCTTGAAGTAATACAAGGGTTGCCTTTTATATTTCGGGATTTGAGATAAAAATTAAATCTTTTTGATGTTCAAATGTTGATGCAATATTGAATGTATGCTGGTCCCACTAATGGTCAAGGATACCTCAATCTCACGATAAATCACATGACGATCTTGTATCAGTTCACGCAGAGCATCAATGTTTTCTGGAACAACAACCGATTTTGGACGACCTTAACGAAATTCGTCCTTAATCGACGATTGAAGTCGGTAAACCATCGATAAATAGTAGTCCTTGATGGTGCATCATCGCCAAAAGTCGAATCAAGTTCATCGATGCACTGTTGTTGGGTTAATCCACGTCCAAAGTTGTAAAAAATAATCACTGGAAAATGTTCACGATTTACTTCGATTTTTAGCCGAGATGATTTCAAGTTATTGTAAACGACACAAATAGCGCTCGTATGTCAATTCGTTTTGAGTACGTATACCATCAAAAATGTCAAACTTTACTATAGAAACATCAGCAGCACTAGTTTTTAGCGCAATCCCGAAATATAAAACCCTAATAGCTCTTATCAAGTTAACAATTGTTCTTTACCTTATACACCATTTATTTTCCAATACATTTAATAAATCTTCAAAGACAGAGGTTTTGCATCTACGCATCTGTCCTAATCGAGAGCAATTGAATAATTTACAGAATCACTAGCCAAAGAATCAAGATGGGTTCAGTCTCTCTCCTATGTGATTTTTTTTGGAAAGATCAATTAATTATTAATAGACTAATTTCGGCTTAAAAAATATAATTTGTTTAAGATTTTGTCTTCAATTCAATAAATAATAAAAAAAAAATGAGACGGTCAAAAGACTCGAACTCAAGTCTTTTTTTTTATTTAAATAAGCAGCACAAAAAAATTATAAGAGGGAACATTTTGTGTTTCACCATATTCTTCTATATTGAGGTCACAAATCTTAAATTAATAAATCAATGTGTAAAAAAAGGTTGAAAGTAAATTAAATAATTTATACTTCTTTATGGTAAACTTAATTTCTTAAAAATTAAATTACATTTACTAAGTTAAAAAAAATTACTATAACAAAAAATGTGCAAACGAAGAGATACAAATTTTTTAAATGCAAAGGGGTACGAAAAAAACCAATAAATAAATTTTATAGTTGGAGGTTTCATTCGTGCAAGATTTTTTTCAAAGGGAAGGGTGCATATTTTTAAAAATATTTAACTTGTTTAATTTTCACGATGAGATAGGTGGCTGTACGCAGATCAAAGATATGTGAAAAGGGAGGAAGTCAGCCAGTAGGGAAGCCTCTATCGAAATAAAACTCCCAAAATGTGAGACGTTTCGGCTTTAATTAGATAATGCCATCATCAG
>JAAAKE020011141.1:0-10848 GCA_010014785.2 Anisolabis maritima
TTTTTTTTAAAAAAAAATCAGAATCAATGGCTGTTACCTATAAAGAAAGAACAATAATATTACATTACTACTGTTTTTTGCTACTACTGGTAGACTACAAATTAAATACAATAAAGGATAAACAAAACTTAATAATCAATGTGCAGACTAACATGGCATGTCTTCGGCCACTGGTACATATGGTAAATACTTGTTATTAGGAGGATATATGGCATCTGTGGATATTGCAATATTTGCCAACAGTTATGGATATGGAAGTGTCC
This sequence comes from Anisolabis maritima, assembly GCA_010014785.2. Classification (NCBI taxonomy): domain Eukaryota; kingdom Metazoa; phylum Arthropoda; class Insecta; order Dermaptera; family Anisolabididae; genus Anisolabis; species Anisolabis maritima. Next base: position 264 of record JAAAKE020011141.1, read on the forward strand.
TATCTATAAATATTAGCATTTTATTTTTAATAATCCTGATGAATCTGAATATGTGAGTCGCGAGCCACATTAAAACGGTACGCGAACAACATGTTGCAAGATAGCAAATTTTTTTAAATAATTAACTAGCTTCGCTCCCTGCACCCCTAGCCTCTTCTGTGGAAAATTTTATGCCTATCTTTTTTTTCACTTTTTATAATAGAAAAGATTCTGAGTCCAAAATTATACAAAATTTTTTTATTAATTAGTCGTGTCTTTATTAATCTTTCAAGTTTTATTTTTTTGTCCTTATCCTCCTCGTAATTGAAATTTATCAGACTAAAAACAAACAAATCCCATAAAAATTATTACCAGTAAATAATAATAAATGTGACGCGATTCCCTCTTCTCGTTCCAGACATTTTTTTTTATATACACCTGAAGGGTTTAATGTTATTTTTCACTTATTTATATCACTGGGAAGCCCCATCTCAAATTAACACGTTCCAAACAAAATCTGAATTACTCATAACTTACACTGTGCTCAGTGTAAAATCTCCTGAATAATCGTTTATAAATTTCGAAGATATTGAGTTACTTACTAAAAATAAGTCCCCCCCCCCTCTTAATTTGAAATAATCAGAGCTTTAAACCAACCCCAAAAATTCTCTACACAGGGGATAAAATCCAGGAGAAACCAATAGTTTCGGATTCTATGCGTTACAAACAGACATACACACTTTGTCTTTTTCATAATAGGATAAATAAAGTTACTAATTAAATTTTTATAATTTATTAATTTTAAACATGTTTTTCTAAAAATTCACACAGAGAATTGAAAATTAAAATAATTAAATCTTACATAATTAATCAAATAATTATATTAAATTTTAATGATTATATTTTTGTCCATATCATGGGGGTTTTTCTTTTTTTAATTTTTCCCACAAAGCAAAACTTTTATTATTGCAATCATCTAAATGTTCTAAAACTTAAAAAGAAGGAAGATGAAAGAGCATTTCTCGAAGACTCTAAATATAATTATATATGCATTCGCCAAGTGCGAGAATGTGTATTGTTGTTTAATACGAAAAATAAAACGAATTTGATTTAATTTGATATATTTTTGTCATTATCAAAGAGTTCTACAATATTTTGTTTTTCACTTAATCACTTTTTCAATAATTTCACTCTCCTTTGTTTACTTTTGAATATAACGAATAGTAAGTAAAGAAATGAGAAATTAAAATCTTTCTGTCTATACTTATTTTTTTTTTTTTTTAATTTTTCATTTAATTCATTAAAATTATATAACATCCAATATTTCAATAATTAATGAACCATTGACTAAATTTAAAATAAAATAAAATCTTGACTTCTGAGCCCCTATTTAGAATATATAAATAAAGAATAAGGCTTCTTTTTCAGACTTATGAATGAATATTTTTTAAGATTATTTAAAATTCTTTCTTGATCCCAATTCAAAATGCATAATATATAAAGAACATTTTTTCTTTTCCTTTTTGATTCTTCTTCGTCATAAGATATGATCATATAAACGCGCAATAAATTCTTGTTTAGGTTGAAAGCAGAAATTTACTTTGAACTCGCTGAGATATTTCATTTTCTTTTAAGGAACGACTCATTAAATTAAGGAATATTTTCATTAAAATGGGGAAGAGCATATAGTCATAGATGCTTAATATCTTACCGAAAATTATCCCCCTTAATTAAAGAAGAAGTATTCATTAAAAAAAAAATTAATTTTTTCCTTTGTTCGTTATTTTCTATTATATTCGAATGAATAAATATTCAGAAAAATTTATTAAATTTTTTTCTCTCTGAATTTGATATGAATGAAAATCGATTTCTTTTTTTTTTTATTTACTTGTAACGTTAATTATCGTTTTGTGGAAACTTTATGATAGAAAGAGTGGAATTTTATTATTTATAAAATATTTTTTACCAACAGACCTTTTGAGCAATTAAACCTCTCTTTTGATTGCCTAAAAGCAGAGAGCCCTAACAAAGACATAATAGGATGTCAGATTTTTTTATTTCAATTTCACCTCAATGGCTACCTACGTTTCAAGCGACACGAAGGTATTGAGTAAAAACGGCCAACCTAGTACTTTGCTGATATACTTTTTTAGTTTTTTCGAATTTCTCAAAATTCGCTCTAATGATTTTTATTAATATATCAATTATCAATAAAAGGCTGTAGATTATTAATAGTAGGACAGGATTGTGAGGATCCAGCCAAGGAGGTTTGAACGTATAAAATTCCCAAATGAAACGTTTCGACCAAATTTTATTTTCATCTCCAATCTAGTAAGCAGTTATTATCATAAAATTCATAAAGTCATCTGTCTTTTGGCTGCATCCTCACACAATTCACTACCACTATATCAATTATCTTTTAGATTAACTTTAAAAAGTGTTAACCGCCCTGAAATTGTTTACTCCTGTACGTTTTTATGTTTTTTGTGATTTTATCATAAACCACTCGCATGATTTTGATTAAATTACATGGACTAATATGAGACAAGCTTTAAGAAAGATATTTTCCAATTCACAATAGTGTGGGGTCTTTAATTTGAGATTTTATTATAACAATCCCAGAAAAGGGCAAGGAGCCTGCTCAGTTCAGTTAAGAGGGAACCTTTGAAAAATATGGATCCCAAAACAATCTAACACTTTCTCATTTGGTTAGTAGCCTTACAATATACAAGCCGGTCTGACCCTTCTATCACTTCGGTCATTTCTCAACCTTTTTACTTAGGTATTTCAATTCAATATTACTAATTATTATTTATTATTTATTATTATTCACTTATTGTACTCTTGAGTCATTTAATATTTCTAATTCACATTATAATTGAATAATTTCTCAATACCAATGATGTCGAACTTTATATGATTTGAAAACTATCCTACTAACTTTTTTCTTTTTTGCCCTCCGGCTTAATTAGCAATTTCTCTTCTTACCCTCTCTTTAGAGGCAAAATCTTTCAGGTACCATTAAATTTTCATTTTTATCGTGCTATAGGTTCGTCACTAATATTATATGTCGTTAGGTCTTTTGACCTTAATTATTATCCACTCCAACCAGAAGTTATAGAAAAAACTATTTTACATAAAATGTATATTGTTAACCGCCCCAAAATTGTTTACTCCTCTACGTTTTTATGTTTTTTGTGATTTTGTTATAAACCACTCGCACGATTACATAAAACTAAAGTATATTAGTCAAAATAAATGTACTTGAATTCAAAAAGTATTTTTCCAAATATTCAATAATCTAGGCTTAGACCTATACTTACATATATGTTCATGTACTATATAAATCTGCTTATGCTTAATATTTAAATAATAGTTGAAGACTAGAATGGTATTATATAGAAATAGCAGCCAACGTCTCAGACATTAAAAGCCACATTTTCACAAAAATTGATTGCCATGCCACATCACAACAAACACATAAATGTTCAGAGTATATATATTATTGTACATTAAAATATACAATAATTCATTGCCTAATGCATTGAGTCACCCAACACTAGTGACTAAGATGGCCTTATTTAATTAAAGCCGAAACACTTTTTGGTAGTTTTATTTCGATAGAGGCCTCCCTAGTGGCTGACTTTCTCTCCTTTCACATATTCCTAAAAATAAAATATTCCTCTCAGCAGAGAATATTAAATGAAGATTTACAAATACCTATTTATATCGAACATGCAGAATTCATGTCATAATTTACTTAAATGGATCTCAAAACACATATGTTAGCATTAGTTCAATTTCAATTTTTTTTTTTATTACTTCGGCTAGTCGGCAATGTTAGAGATAATTTAATTAAAATTTGATAGTTGAAAATGTTTAAACATTTAAACATTTAGAGACGCTTAGAGACGATAGAATATTCTTAGTATTAATACCAATAATTAAATGATTTTGTGGCTGGTTGTTTCCTTTACTTGACATAATTAAAAAAATTAAATATTCACGAACCTTTAAAAAAAAATGTATTAACACATTATTATTGCGTAATAAATACTTTTTATGCTTTTATTTTAAATGTTGTATGTTAATTATTGTAAATTTTGAAAAATGGTTTGATGGCTATGAAGCCTTTAGGCACTTGAAAAAAAAAAAAAAAAAAATCGCCGACGGTACTGGGCGAAGAGGGACAGTTGCCAAGATTATCCAAGTCAGGCAAGGTCACTGCTGACTTTCAGAGGAGTGCCCCTAAGGAACAAGGGTGATAATCAACCGCCGATCCCTTCTAATTCTAATTTCCTAGTAATGATAATATATTACTTTACTGCAAGAGGAAAATATTATGATTCTGACTCCCCAATTTTTTAAAATTAGTGAATGGGAACCCAAATATTTATATTAAAATTGTTTAGCAGAAAGTCGTTTATTATCTAATTTTTTCATTTCAAAAAAATAATTCGTCAAATTGATAATTACAAAATAACTCGTTAATTCCATTAATTTTGCTCTTTCATTTCATTTTTTCAATCGTAATTTATTTTCCATTGCGTATATTTCAAATATTTTTTTTTTAACTAGTGATTTTTCATTATTATTGAAAATTAAAAATATTTCCCAAGGAAATTAATAAACCAAAGAGAGAGAGAGAGTCTAGTCGAAATCAAACAAAATGAGATAAGAACTTTAATATAGTTATTCAAAACTTTATTGATAATATGTAAAGTATATTTCACGTAATTTAAAATTCAAACTTCTCATTATCATGTTTATATACTTTTTATCAGAAATATAATATTATATATGTGAATATATATACAAAGATAAGGATAGAGCCTTTAGAACTAAGGTCCATTTATTTTCTGGACTTGCATGTTGTTTAACCATTAAAATTATTCAGTTATGGAAGTGGTGATTTGCATTTACTTTATAAATGTGGCTCATACGGATAACTAATCTAGGTACCTGCTAAGAATATGATAGGTTTTGAATTAAATTGACGAACCGGAGGTGATTCTTTACAAAGGCACTTTTTAGGAGATTTCCATAAAAGCTGCTCCAACGATTTTGATTAAAATTAATATATCCATAATTTATAAAAATTAATTAAATTAATTAATTTGAAATTCATATTCAGGGTTATTTCCCTCGGTCAAATCCAAAGAATGCATCCTGCAGCCTTTATAGTAGTTCTGTTAAATCATATAGGGGGCATGTATCCTCGAACTTTGATGTAACTCCATACGAAAAATTTTGAGTTAAGTCAGGCGACCGTGGAAGCCATGGAAGAAAAGGGGCATCATCTCGAGGAGTACGATAAATCTACAAGCACGCATGGCACCTATTATGGATGCGAAGTCGTTTTGCTGGGTCTGCCATAATTATTGCACAATTAATGTTTAAAACCCCGAAGGGACTTATGAATAATACTGTATATACCTTAAATTAAATGAGATATTATATGTAATAATCTATTTTCGCCTATTTTATTGATGTTGTAACTTAAGAATCAATTAACTGTGGATCATTCGATTGTCTGGCAATGAGCAATTTTTTTTTTAAGTCTTCTTAGGCATCTGAGGCCATTTAGACTCCGTCCATGTTTATTTCAATCATTTCATATCCAATATAATTTAAATAAATTTTTGTCGCTTTGGACGAGAGGGGAACTACTGACCTCTGGTACGTGAAGCAAGACCTCTAACTCTGCGCCAAGGGTCAGGGTTTTCGATTGACAAAAACCGGTATTAGATTCACTCATGCAAAAATTCGACTATTTACCTCTATTGATATATGATACTAACAAATAGTATAATATAAACAACAAATACCGGTAAATATATAAATCATAAATAGAAAATACAAAAAAAAAAAATAATAATAATAAGAGGACTTTATATTTTTTGTCAAAAAGGTATTGTGATTAAAAATGATTTAGAGTGGTTAAAACGAGAAATGATTTAACGGTAATAATGTTTATTTTTAACGTTTGCCGGAGAGAAGAACAACAGCCACCAAGTTCTAGTAAGATAAGCAAGGCCAAGAAGCCCTGAACTTCGGATGGGTGGCCCCGAGTCACAAGCCTCTTGAACACTTGCCGGAAGCCATCGATACTGAATTTTTTCCATATATTTAATAAATTATTTAGTCATAATGCCCTCATCAGCCGAAAAATGACTTAAAAAATAAATAAAATTTTTAACGTTAAACTTTTACATTTTTTTCTTTTATCTTCATTTTCTAATTAATAATAATTTTGGTTTGATATTAAACCATAATTATCCTTTTGTTTTACCTTCCAAGGCATTTAATTAAAATATTTGCAACTAAGTAAAATTCTTTTTTAAACTTGTTTAAAACAACTTTTGGTATTTGATTAAATATTCATTTTTTTTTTCATTTTTTATTATTCAACAAGTCACTCAGCTCCCAAGCTTACTTTAGAAAGATATTTGTGAAAAATAAAGAGAATAAAACAAAGAAATCCATTTTTTTAAATATATTCTTTCATATAAACATGGTGAAATAAGAATTCCCTATTTTATTTTTATCCGTGTAAGAAAAAGTTGTGTGATGTGCGTTTAATTACATCAGAATTTTTTTGTATGTTGGATGGAATTACTGAGGATGATGTTATTCTACTGACATCGTAACACATATTATTATTAAATCTTGTATATTTCTATGTACCTTTATATGTATGCAAATTTTTTCTCGAAAACGGCTCTAAGGATATTGATGAAATTACGAATTCGGGTGCGAGAAATCCATTGGGTTAGGTTTCATCTTTGGGAAAATATATTTAAGGTGTTTCGGTTTGTTTGGTGAAACTTATTTTTTTTACGAATCACCCTATCTATAGATTACTTTATTGTATTTTTGACTCTTCTTGTACATTTAAAAAAAAATCCGAGCGAGAACAATTGGTGGGAGATATTTTAAACTCTACTCTATCCATTCTAGTTTCTGGAAACTCCTGCCTCAAAGAAGCTCGATGTAGTCACAGTCCTGATCGTAATTTATAGATTTAATATAAAAAAAAATTAGTCTCGACTTGTTTTAGTTAATTTAGTAAAATAAACAAATTTTAACACAATTTAAACACAGATGACTGTTACTCCTTTAAATATAGAATATATCATTCCAATGATTATAACAAGCTTCTTAGCTTCATGGAGTCCCATTTGATCTTTTCATTTTGTTAACTTTGAAGGATCCATTTCAATTGAGATTACTCTGTTGAGTTGTATTTATTAAATTGTTTGAAAACTCGATTGTCTTGATGATGGTTTGGGTAGACTTGCTAATTTTCAAGGGTCAGTGCACTTTCTGATAAGTGTCATTATTTCCTCAACGAACCATTAGCTGATCCACTTTATTTGACCCGTTCGTTCTCTGTCGGTTTCAATTAATATTTCAAGTTCATCACCCCACCGAACTCGAAGCTTCTAAAAGTGAGGGAGAGAGAGAGGGAAAAGAGTGCTTTTAGATACTTTCGCAAAGATTTTTTAAGACGAGATCCTAATTAAACTTTGAAAAAGTTTTTTTGAAATCAATCATGAATAAAATGTATTGTCAGATATTAATGTAAAAGAGCATTTTAGTTAGTTTCTATTAACATTTCTTTATTCATGATGAGAAAGAGCAGTCTTAAATATTTCATTTTTTTAAGAAAAATCTCTTTGAGAGACTTACTTGAAAATTTGCGACAGGAACTTAACATTATTATTCTGCATATTTTACATACTGATAATGCAAGAAATAATCGTTTCTATCAACCAAGTTTGCGACTCGTCTTCTTCCGGGCACGCTTCTCACGTTTTCTGTCCTATAATGTTTTACTGATTTTTTTTTAGAGTCCCAAAAGCTCCGTCTTCCTTCCTGAATTAACTCAAGAGAGAACAATGCCGCTAGGTTATAAAACCAGCCACTATTCTAAGTATTGAATTTCTCAATGGGACTAATGCTAATTTAGAGTGTAATATACTGTTTAAATAACATGCGTGAATTTTTAAAAAAATAATTTATTCAATAATTTATTAATTGATTCTTATAATGTTTCACACTGATTTGTGTGTTCATCAAGGCTGAAATAATAAATTATTTTTTTGTTTCATAAATTACAAATATGATTACATTTGCGCTCTAGGCGCCGTAATAGAAATGATAGTTCAATTTTTCTACGGCTTCACTATCCAGCGGTTTTTTCAAGTCTGAAAAAAAAATTTTATGATTAAATTCAGTAGTTCATAGTTATATTTAGGGAGGAAGTAAATATAATTAACAATTATTGTTATTATTATTATTGGAGAAGTAAAATTACAATAAATATTAATTGTATCGCATTATTATAAGATAGACTATGTTATTTTTTGATAGATAACGTATTTTTTTTAAAGTAATTTATTCACCTATTTCATCAGGCCTGAAAAAAAATTTTTACATGGTACACTACTGTTATATATTTAGTGAGAAAGTAAATACAATTAACAAATTAAATTGTTTTTTTTTCTCAAATATGATTAAAATAAATAAATTACTTGTAAAAAAAATAAATAAATTACTTGTAAAAAAGTACTTTATCTCTCAAATATTCTAAGCCGTAATTTTAAAATTACAAATTTAAAGATTATTATTAATTAATAAAAAGTATTTTTTTACTTTTTTCCTATCAATATATTTTTATATTACCATAGTATCCATTTTTTTATTTTTTCTTATTTAAGTATTTTGAATTAGTAGGTAGGAATGATTAAATTTGTATTTTTTTTTTAAATTAAAATATTACACTCAGAATTAATATTGAGCCTAATGGGCATTTCGTTATTTTGGTCCTTCTAAACAGCTGACCACTGTTTCCTCCTTGTTCACTTTTATAAAAGTAACAAACTGATACCAAATTCCCTGATAACACAATCCGTTCTAATTTAAATCACTTAATCCAGTTTTGATATTTGATGATATGTTGTTTGTGGAGGCCATTTTGTATAAAAAATTTCTATAATTTTTCTGAAATTATTTTTTACTTTTTTTTGATAATTTTGATTAACGAGGGAATGGCGATTAGTCGAAGGAATAAACCAATTAAGCTAATAATTCTGAATTGAAGGTTCAAATCCAAAAATATCCAACTCTATCAGTAAGGCCTCCTCCTGTTGAAGGAAACGGGAACCCACCTTAGTATACTCCTATGTAAATTACTCATCAGAGTAACCACAAGGTGTCAGTTCCTGACAAAAATGATTGAAGAGATAGTACTTTCATTAGAAACCTCTAAGCCCTTTTAACTAGCCAATTTGTCATAAAGAAATAATTTCCCCTTTTAGTTAAGCAAGTCAGAAATAGCCTTTACTTCTCTAATAGGTTCTTGATTCTTTTGACCTTAGAAACTATAAAATTAATTTAGATATATGATCTATTTCCTTTTGTCAGAGAGGTCGTTTGCTTTGTCTTGCTCTTCAAAGTCAACAACTAATTTATTTTATCTGATGAACTTATTGACTTAAAAAAAAAAAAATTAAAATTTTTAATTTTAAATTTAATGTCTTGTTTTAAAATTATTGTATTTCTAGGAATCACCACTTGTATGTTGGTCCCAAAAAAAAAAAAATTTAAATGGAATATTAAATTCCACAAATAGTTTAATTTTTTTTTTCTATAGAAGAATTTAATAAAAATGATGTATCTTTTTAGTGCATTTTCCTTTTAAGAGAGAGAAATTCACATAGACCGTGGATCTTTGTAATTTAGACCAGAATTAATCTCAAGACGTTTCACTGATTGTTTTCGTTTATTGGCTACCTCATCGAAAGTTTGCTTATTTCCCAGGAAATCGTCATTGGCAGATTTCAAAATCATATTTTTTAAATATAATAATTTTTTTAATTTATGAATGGCTACTAGGCCATCTCACATAAAATTACAATAAATTACATCAACTAATATATTAGTTAAAAATTATAAAAAAACAAAACGTTTTTTTTTTTTTTTTTTTTTTTTTTTTTTTCTTTTTATTTATTTTTTTTTTTCAAAGGTCTTTTTTTCTTTATATACAATATTAATTAATATTTTAAAAAAAATTAGTATCGATCGCTTCCGGCAGACGTTCAACATTCTTGTTTCACGGAGGTCACCTATCCCAGGTTCAGCACTGCTTGGCCTTGCTTATTGGCAATGATCTTGGTGACTGATGTTCTTCTTTCTGGCTAGGCCCGCCGGCTCAAACCAAATAAAGAAAGTAAAATTTTATAATAAATACGATATTAAATTCCACAAATAGATTATTTGTTAAAAATTAAATTTTCACGGAAAATCCATATTTTATGGCGCTTAATTAGAAATTATTTATTAAATATAGATTGAGTGCAAATCATATATAAAATCTAAAATATTAATATTGTAATTGTTTGAACATTCAAATTGTCTAATAATTTAACAGTTTTCAAATTTATAACCTCATTTTTTTTTAAATAAAATTTTCAATATTATAATTTTTACCTTCAAATTTTAAATTATTTTTTTCTTTTTGTTTCAGGTGAGTTCTGCTTACTTTACAATCACTTCTTTATGCTCTTAAGGTAATCATTCAATCATTTTTTTAAATTAATCA
>JAAAKE020011152.1:0-10848 GCA_010014785.2 Anisolabis maritima
GAAACAGTAATCACACCAAGGGAACGCCGAATAGAAGATACGAAGTCCCACTGGGCAGAGCGGAGATGCCAAATTTTCCGGGGGGAAATGCTTTAGGATGTTAGTAGAGGATGATTTGTTTACAGGATGACAAGGCAAGGGTCAGAAATGTCTAAGGAAGAGTTTACTTTGGAAATGTATAAAAGAATGGATTGGAGGTAATGAATAGGTCGTGGAGATGTATGAGAGGGATTATCTAAAAATCGAGTGTATTTAACAATGACTTATGTGAGGCCACAAGAATCACAAAAAAATTTTGCTGCCCTTCCTGCAGCATTTGTGGGCCCTGAAAATTTGAACCAATTATGCTGGACATTGAAGTCTCCCAAAAAGGAAATCTCATGGGGCGGATAGTTGGTTTGGGTGGAGTTATCACATTCTGTGAGCTGGTCGTAAAGATTATTGCAATTGGTAGCATTTCGAGAGCGATATATACAGAAAGAGTTAGCATAAGTTTTGAGGCATTAAATGTCAAATTAGTTGTACTCAAACTCCACAATTCTCTTGCAAGGTTCGTCGGCTCATATTTATGCGCAAATGCCATCTTTTTGGCGAAAACAATAATGCAGGACATAGTTCGGGCAGTTTAGGTGAGGGGACCCAGAATTCAATACTGTGATGGGGTTTCGCTAAGGACAAGGATTTGAGAGTTGGTGCGTTCGAGATGGTGAACGGCATTTAGGAGTTCAGTCCACGGATGTTGGTGAATTTAATTGTGATGTTCTAATTAATTGCAATCTGTTCCGCAAAGAACCAGAGGGAATAGCCTCCAGTCGGAGATCTAAACGAGAGGCTAGTTTAACTCCGGAATATTTTATTTTCTGATTCCATGAAGAGAATTATTTGTTGCGAGGTGTTCACTAATAGTGCAGAAGGAGGAGAGGAAGGATTAGAGAAGAGTAACAAGAGGGCATAAGAATCGGAATTCCTGACCAGACCCATGTAACTACCAGAAGTATAAATCCATGGTATTAGGTAACACTTCAACATTCATAGGAGACCCATTAGCCCATTAGATGGTGGTATCACATTTATTTATATTTATATTTACCACTTTGAAGTAACACATAATGAGTGTAAAATGGTGGGCTCCATGTTGCTTGCATGCGTGGCTAACTTCATAATGCATGTGTTGTCGGATTTAAAGAACTAAATATTAATAATAATCAAGCTATTAAAAGTAATGAAAATAATTAGTGAATAACAATTTTAAATAATAATTCAAAAATTAAATAAAATAAAAATTGTCAATAAAATGCAATGAAAATTAATGAATTTTACAATTCGCAGTAAATCCCTTAAAATAGTTTCTATAATTTATAATTTGCCTCCCTGGTCAAGATCAATCTCACTTATTTAATATTGATCAGTGATTTATCAATGAATCTCATTCTGGCAAAAGCGCCTTTTGTTTGCCGTATAGTCGAATATTTCTAAATAGGTAGGATCTTAGTTTTTGCAGTTGTTAATAGGTGCCACTACTATAATTTCAACCTAATTTTTCTAAACAACAATAGATGGCAGAGGGCGAGGTCATTTCAACTTTTCTTGCTAGCCTGTCCCTTGGTGCAGAGCTAGAGGTATGGCTTTACCCTCCAAAGGTTAATTAATAGTTTGCTTTCCGTCCTCAGCAGGAAAAATTTATTTAAATTTTATTGGCTACCAATTAATTTAAATAAATATGGACGGCGTGTAAATGGCCTCAGAGGCCGAAAAAGACTTAAAAAAAACATGCTAAAATTAATTATTTTCAGATATTTATTAAGATCCCAGATTATTAGTAGCTCAGAACGAACAAAAAAGGCAACAATTTACGTTTTATATTATATCGACTATATATTAAAAATCAAAAAATAGCTCCAAAACAGTTGTCATTATATTTAGGGCAAAATCAGATGGTGAATGAGTGAATCTATCTCCACTCAAGTCATTGACTGCAATTATTGACTACTTTTTTTTTTTTATAATATTTTCAAATAGGAAAGTTCTACCGCATATTCACTTTTCTTGTTTTGGATTAATTTAACTTGTTCACAATAGAGTCTAAAACTTTATTTAAAAAAATTTTTTAATGTTATTTCACTAATAACATTTGGCCTTTTTTCTAGATTGTCTCAAATTCAAAATAGTTAATTAGGTTAAAAAAATGTTTAGGGTTAAATCTCATTTGGAACTTTTTAAATGAAAAATAAATTTTAACTAAAATCTGTAGGATTAATAATATTTATAAGAATTATAAATGCTGTTGATATTCCTATTTTTAAATATCGCCTTGAAAAATTTTTTTTATAAAATAAAATGTTATATAACCTCTAATAAAGATGATGACCACATCATTTCGATTGTAATTTTATCATTTATTCTATTAATTTTATTTTATTATTTTTTTAGATATAATTTTTTATTAAATTTTTCAATTTGAAAAGAGAATCAGTTAGTTCTTTTTTGTGTTGCTCATTTCACGAAAATGATTTTTTTTTCAATGACATTTCACGATAAATTTTATTGAATTTTATTTATTTTTTAATTAATATATATTTTATATAATTATTTTATTTATTATGTAAAGACAACGAGAAATGTATGTTACTATTAATATATGAACTTTGTGATTTTTAATATTAAAAAGTGATAATTTTTTATTTATGCAAAATGTCTATCTTTATGAAATTCTCCAAGAATCAAGAACTTTAAAAGAAATTTTTGAAAATGAATTCAGCAGAAAAAAACCCACCAATTCATAAAGGTATGATTTTTTTTTCATTTTACTTCAATCAACTATCTTAAAAAAAATAAAAAAAAATTATTTTGACATTCCGATTTGACTTTATATATAACAAGAAAAATTGATAAATATTCATTTTTTCATTCATTCATTGCCATATGTAGATTCATTTTTTTAAAATAAAATTTATCAATTTCTTCATTATATTTGACTAATAATAGTTTTATGATGATGAATTTTATGAAGTATGAAATGAAACTTCTCTAAAAAGAAAATTTGTGTGTAAGGAATTTTTGTAAATTATAAAAAGATATAATATTCCTAAAGATAGGGAAAAAGGAAGATTGATTCACTTCATTTCTTCTTTTTCGAAGAACTCTGACAGATGTATTTTATCGATTTTTCATCTAGACATGTTAGAAGTAAAGAGACAAAACCACTTCGTCTTTTAAATATCCTCATTGGTTGTAACATGATTACTCAAAAACTGCAACTAGAAGATGTTTACTCTTCTTAATATATATATATTGAGGGCCCAATTGAACCCCTGAAAATAAAGGGTACACAGCTCAGAAAGTGAAGAGAAAAATTTGAGAATCTCGAAAAGGCAAAATTGTCCCTTCTAGCAAGAGAATATCCTCGCAGGAGGTTTCTGTATCATCTTCGGGATTTTTTCACATGCATTGCAGTTTTTCAGTAACTCTGAGAGTTAGCTCACATCCTATTTGAATTATAACATAAATATGTTTACTTGTGATGTAATTTGATGAAGGTTGGAGCAGAAATGAGAAATATAACTATTCTTTTTTCATTTAAATTTATTTACGTCCCGGTATGGACCATTTTCAGAGCGGGAAGGAATTCATTATTTGAGAGTTTAAACGGATGTCAACAAAACGAAATAAATATTCATCAGCATAATAAAGGGCTACCTAGGAAAGACCCCTAACTATATACAATCATATATAGACAATAAGCAGTCAGAATTGATGCCAGTCTGCTTTTTATGCTGATTAATATTTGTTTCATTATCCTGACATCCATTTTGCATTCAAATGATAACTTTCTTCCGGCCCTGAAAATAGCCCATGCTCCAATCTTTATCAAATTATTTGAATTACCTCTATGAGAAAATATAACAAAAACTCTATTCGACTCAATACAAAGAGAGACTTAGGATTCCTCCTCCCACTCTACTTATTTCCATTACTTCACAAGTGAAGAAGAAATAAATATCCCCATCTCTTTGATCAGGGAAAGACAAACTGCCAGAAACAAGTCCTCAAAAGTTGGTTAGAGTAAACTGTATTTAAGTAAAGATTTTTAGTATTGCTTTCCATTATTCACGTTTTCTATTGGATATTAAAACTCTGCTTTAATTTAATAATGCCATCATCATTTTGAACTCAAATGACAAGACATTGAGTCAAAATTGCAGAGTTGTCAGTTTGATGTGTATTTAATATACAAGCATTCTTGGTATACGTGTGTATTTAATATACCAAGAATAAATAAAATAAATAAGAAAGCTTGTATATTAAATACATATCAAATTGACAACTCTGCAATTTCGACTCAATGTCTTGTCATTTGAGTTCAAAATGATGATGGCATTATTAAATTAGAGCAGAAACGCCTCAAACTTGAGAGTTTTAATATTGTAGAGGTTTTACACTAGCTGCCTGTTCCTTCCTCCGTTGCTAAATACAATAGCTACTTAGCAAATTACTTCGCATTTACATAAAATGTTTATGAATTTGAAAATCTAACTAAGCCAACTTTAAGGACCTAATTTTATCATTAAATGGGCAGCAGACTTACGTTCTGGTCGCCTTGAAACAAAAAAATTTGGGAACCGAAAAAATACATGTAATAAATATGTATTAGATCATTTTTTCTGTTCCATTCATCTAAAACGCCAAAAATAAGTCGTTTTCCAAAGTTTTCTTTTGATTTACTTAACAGGAATATATGCAAAATGGATTTTCATAAAAAATAATAAAATTTCTGTCATTTGCGAACCAAAAAAAAAAAATCAATGAATGAATGATGTTTTTTTTTTCATTCATGTTCGGTGAACCAAAATCACATAGTCTCTGATAGATGATTGCAATCAATCATTCTTGTTAACAGCTACTAATTTTTTGTGTTTTCAGGTCCTGTTTTTCCGTGTAATTATTGTCAAATGGCATTTATTAATATCTATTTTCTTCATAAACATCAGACAAAATGTCTAAACTTGAAAATATTTTCATTTCTTCAAAAAAATCTTAAAAATATTAAAAAACAGGACTCAAAAGGTTGCTATCATTCATTCATTGATTTTTTTCGTTCCGCAAACAATTGTTTTATTTTTTATGAAAATCCATTTTGCATATATTCCTGTTAAGTAAATGAAAAGAAAACTTTAGAAAACGTCTTCTTATCCCCCCATTTGTATAAAGACTCTAATTATAATATTTCTATCTAGGCCATATTATTAACTTTGATTATTATTATTTTTCAGGATCTTCAGAAAAGACACCAAAGAAAACTAAAAAGTTAAAATCACCTGGAGAAATAAGAAAAGTTTTTTGTGAATATTGTTTTAAAGGATTTAAATTTCCAAGGGATTTAAAAATACATTTAAGAATCCACACTGGCGAGAAACCATATGAATGTAAAGTCTGCAATAAACCATTTTCTGCTCAAACCTCTTTAAATAAACACCTTCGTATTCATTCTGGAGTTAAACCCTATATTTGTGATGTTTGCAATAAGCAATTTTCCCATGCTTTTCATCTAAGGACACATTACCGTATTCATAGTGGTGAAAAACCTTATGAATGTGAAGTTTGTCAAAAACAATTTTCACAATCTTCTCATTTAAAGACACATTCCCGAATACATAGCGGAGAAAGACCTTATCATTGTAAAGTGTGTTTTAAACAATTTTCTGATTCTTCATGTTTAAAAAGGCACGTGCGTGTTCATTCACATGAACAACCGTATTTATAAATTAACATAAAGTGTGTTAAAAAAAATGTTATTATCGGTAAAAATTTTTATCTATATTAAAATTTTAAAATTTTAACGTTAATTATTAAATTAAAGCTTTTAACTTATACTTTATTTAAAATCAAGTCTCTTACAAGTGCAATATAAAATTAATTATAAACTTGTTGCAATGTTAAGAATTTAATAAATATTTTTCTCTTTAAATATATAAATATATAAATTAATTTGATTAATAAATTTCATTTTGAATTCTTCAAAGATTCCAAATTTATCCTAAAATATATAAAAGGTCCTGGGAGTGCTATGCATGTGAATTTTAGAACCAGAAAAAATATACCCACAAAACTATTAAATAAATTATGACTTGTTCAAATTCATTTTAAAAGAAAATTAGTTGAATCTTTAAAGAAACTTAATTATATATTATTATTATTATAATATAGAATAAATAAAAAAAAATTCTTAAAAAGCAAGTTGCTGTTTTGAAGCCTGATGAAGTACAAGGCAGATTGCAGTATAATTTATCCTCCATCATTCTATAGGCACTAGAAGACTGATTTATGAATTTTATTAACTTGAAAAGTAAGTTAGTATTATCTCTGCCCGGATTCGGATTCGATAAAGCATCAAAAATGTGTAAAAATTTTTAAAATGGGTCTATAACAACATGGTCAAAATGGCCGCCGAAATTTTGAATTTTTACCAAATATCATTTTTTACGTTAGATTCGGATACAAATATCTATAAATCTAATCAACACTATTATTTTGAAAATGTGAGCGAAGCAGCGCAACCTTGCTCAGATTCAAGTTCGTTGAGGCAATGCAGCTTTGCGTTTTCCCAGATGTTTTATTTTTCTAAAAAATTCAACAATTTTTTTCAAAAAAGAGTTGTTCAAAATTATGAATAGAGTAATTTTGTATGTGTATTATTTCACTAAAGTTAATAGTTAAAAAGATATTTTAATTTTTTCAGTTTTGAACTTCAAATGAAGTACCCCTTTAAATGGGTCGGTTTTTGCCTCATTTTATTATGTTGTCATCGAAACTAACCTATATACAAAAATATCTCTAGCTCATCGGAAAGTTTTAAAAATGGATTATATATTGTGCAGATTGGAGGGCATTCGTTTTTAATCTCCCTTTGCTATTAGCAAGGACCACTTTAATCAATCCAATTTTGCAATTTTGCAATTTTGCGAACACTAAATCTCAGGGACCAACCAACATTGCCCCAACAGACAAAAATTTTTTTTAAGAAATCTCAAAAATTCCACAGGTTGGGGATGGGGATATAGCTAAATTCGCCACTATCACTCTCGTAATTTAAATTTCTTTCAATAGAACTTATTTTTTCAAAAACCGGACATATTTTTCAATAATTATTAAAATTATAAAAGAAAATAAAACTATACAGTATGTAGTATTTTATTTAAAAAAAAAAAAAAAAAGGTTTTAAAATATTAATAAAAGATATCTTTTAAACCATTCGGAAGACTTTATGTTTATCATTAAAGCAAATAAAAATTATAAAACAATGGAAAAAATTGACTACTATATCGTTATCGTGGACACATTGCATGACGACCTCCATCAATCGCCAATGTCTCTCCTGTAATAAATGAAGATGTGCGATTATTGGCAAGAAAGAAGATCGCCTCAGCTACTTCATTTGGTTCTCCAGGTCTGCCCAAAGCGTGAGTTTCTTTAGAATGTTGAAGGAAACTATTATATGCATCTAAACTCATTTTATTCTCGCCACTCCGCATATGAATTCCTGTGGTAATCACTCCTGGATTCACTGCATTCACTCTTATCTATAAAAAAAAAAACACAAAATGAATTATTTGACTATGATTCCTGAACGACCGGCCCATCACTAGAAAAGTAAAGTCGATGGACCGGATTTGTATTTAGAAGAGAAATATTTAAAGTCTCTCCCAAATGAGTGTGTTAATCAAGTGAATTAAATTATTAAATAAAGGCTGGACCTTTTTAGGAGCGAGCTCGAGAGCTGTGCATCGAGTGAATTGGTCAAGTGCCGCTTTAGACATACAATAGGCGAGGACATTAGGAAAAGCACGTATTCCGCAGACGGATGATACATTGACGATGCAGCCCTGGGTCGTTGCTAATGACTTAACAGCCAGGTGACTAAGAAGATAGATAGCACGCACGTTTGTCGAGAACACTCTCTCGTATTGTTCTATCGACGTCGTCTCGATCGAACCACTCTCTAACACCCCAGCGTTGTTGATCAACACATCCAATCTGTTGAATCTAAAAATAATATTAAATTACAAATTCTATTCAAGAAATCGGAAGATAAAAGGAATAACTCCCTAAAGAAATTGTTTTAAATAATCAATTGTCATCTTCAATGGACTCTGATGATTCTTCGAATATTATATAATTTGATTTTTTTTCTTTCCACTCCCTTTTAGCTCTGACGTAAATTTGGGCATAGAAAGTGGGATTATATTTTTCCAATTGCGAGACAAAAATAGAATTTCAAAACGTTTTCGGCTCTACAGGCAGAGGAAGAAAGCTGACCAATTCAATTTATTTTAGAATCCTCTATTTTTTTTTTTACGTTATTCACATCCCTTTTTATCTTTTTTCCTACATGATGAGTACCTCTTCTCGTCAGGTGCAGCTTGTCCCGGTTTATCACATAAAAGCAGGTCACCTTTGGGTACTGTCATCTTATGAGCCCCCTCTGATGGCACTTATAACAGCTTAGCATCCCCCAACTCGATTGCCAAATGCTACTGGTTTCGTTACTATGGGGGCTATTATATCCTCGGATGTTCTTTCTACTAGATCTATTATAGATTATATTATAGATAAATAGACGACATTATCTGCTCTCAAGGATCAAAATTAATAACATAAACAATTCATTGGAAAGTTATAATGAACACAAAATTTTCCATTGAGGTAGAAGGCACCAACGAAATTAACACTTTAGACACAACATTAATTAAAAAAGACATTGGAACACTACTAAACAGGAAAAAAACCCAAAATAACCGTATAACCTATTTTAAATCTAATCATCCAATACACGAGAAAATTAACACGATAAAGAACTTAATCAATAGAATGTTGGCAATAAGCAACAAAGCCTTTTAGGAGGAAAACTTTCGAATCATATATAAAATGTGCATTGATAATGAATATCCTAAACTTGTAAACAAAATTATAAAAAGTACAAAACCCTCCGAAATCGGGCTTGTGGGAATAATCTGGAAGGCATGAGAAGAACTATACTTTAAATTTTCACTCCGAGCTAACAACTGAAAAAAATTCTAGAGTTCAACGAAATAAAAGTAGCACTTAAACCCAACGCCTTAAAAAATTAATACATTCAAAAAACTAAAATTCCAAAAACCGAAAGGTCGGCAATTGTATATAAATAACATCAAAAACTATAATAAATGCTATGTTTGTTGCACAAAAAGGCCAAAGACCGTCTTAAAGAACACCAGTTAAAACAATAAATTTTAAAAAGAATTTTTAGAAATGGTTGCAATACAAAGAAACAAACAATACACATGTAATTCGAGAGAAGAAAAATTTAAACATTGTTATTATTATGAAATAATAGAAAAATGCAAATAATTCAATGCAGTGGTACTTGTATTAAATTATTTATTATGAAAAAGAAGGAAATGACAGAGAAATATATTAATAAGATTTATAAAGTTAAAAATAAAATGTAAACAACCTCTTCAAAGAGAAGTTTATATATTAATAAATTTTATTAATTTCATTTTAAATAAATTTAAGCAACAACTCTGTTAAAAATTTGATTATTTGAGTCAAAAAGTGACAAGAGAAATCAACACATCCATTATACCATCTAATATATAAATATTATGTTATATATTATACAATATAATTATTATATTACCATCTGTAGATAAAATTTGACAACATATCCGTAAATTTTGAATGAAATAAGGGTTGTTATATAACAAAAATATTTTTTCTTCATTATATGTTGTATATTGTCTAATGTGTTTTAAAACAGAATTAAACGTGTCGAACAGGTCCTGAAGAAGGTAGCGATGAGCATTCCGAAACGTCGACGATAAGAAGAAATAAAATTTGTTTTTATTTCATCATTTGGTTGCCTGCAAACCCACCACTTTAATATTTTATTCTTCAGTCTCTTAAATCTAATCAAAGCCTGTCTCTCTTTGATAGGATAGTGATAGAGCCTCTGGTAAACATGGAGGTTGAGGTTGGGTGAGATCCAGCAAGTTGAATAGAGAAGGAAGTGAGAGAAAATTATAGGTAAATTAAAACAAATTATGATGCTGTTTTTCATTACATAAGTTTATCCTCTCATTCAGGATCACATCTGATGACGTGGATGGCGAACACGTGTTACCTGATCTAAGGACTGCCATTTTTCTATACTTTTTAAGTCAAGTCTTTTCTCTCTCACATTCTACATGGAACAATTAAATTCAAATGTGTCCAGTATCTAGGGAGATATCCAAAGGCTTTTATTCTTGCATCTTGATCATTTATTTAAATTAAATAAGTCTAAATCATTTGCCGAAAAGGATTTAAAAAAGGTCAGGTAAATGCAAATAGGGAATTTTAAAAGCATGTTTTATATCATAAATTTTTTTGTCTTTTTCGGCATCTGAGAGCATTTCATATATCCTTATTTATTTGTATTAATAGGTAGCCAATATAATAATAAATTTGTGTCGCTCAGGACGGGAAGTGAACTCCTTTGGTACGTAAAATTTAATTTATTACTAAACATAAAAATCATGCTTAGTTTAATGAATAAATAAAATTATTATTATCTATCAATTTTGCGATTATTTATCTTCCACAGCAATTATTAATATTTTAAAATAAATTTTAGAAAAAACAAGTCAAGTATGAATTAAAATAAATTCCTTTTGAAATTATTTGAAATTTCTATTAATATTTTAGATTTATCCTTATTAAAAAATATGTTAATTTTATTGTAAAAATTTCGGTATAAAAATGGCGAATAAAGGGGTGAATTTCTAACTGGAATATTTTTTATAAAGATAAATGACAGTTATGTCATTGAAG
>JAAAKE020011163.1:0-10848 GCA_010014785.2 Anisolabis maritima
CATTTAGATTCCGTCCTTATTTATATTGGTAGCCAATATAATATATAATAAATTTTTGACACTTAGGACAGGAGCGAACGTGAAGCGAGACATCTACCTCTACTAAGGAACATAGCTTAATAATGTCATTATTAAATTCAAATTAAATTTCACAAATAGTTTTTTTAAATTTTTTTATCAACATTAAAATTAATGTTTTTTCTTTGAGAAAAAATTTTAAAATCTTTTTACACCCAGATTTATATTAAATTGGCTATCAAATAATATAAATAAATAAGGACGGGGTCTAAATGGCTTCAGAAAAAAATGCTCGGAAAAATGCTATAGCCGACATAGCGGTTTGATAATTTTTATTAATTATTAAAGGATAAAAAATCCTTGGAGGGTAGCTATTATAGTTATCGATAGACTTACTTAACGAATATCTTTTTATAGATTCATTTTTTATGTTTTACCCAACGATAAATACAAATCAGCAAATTGAGAAGTCAAAATTTATTATTAATTTTATTGAAAACACCTACCCGAGTTTTTTTTTCGCCCTAGCAAAATTAAATGCGCAAACAAAATCCGCAATAAATAACAGATTTGGGACATAAATCGCCGATGTATTTTTCATTCCCCAGTAGTCTGGTAACGAATAGATAAGGAGCGCCCGATTGCGAAACTCAACAATCCTTTCTTAACAATGCAATTATCTTACACTTGTTAAAATATTAAATCATATTCTCCTCCTTCCTTCCCTTTTGATTTATTACGTCAATAGGGGTCTTCTTCTTCCTGAAAGGACACAAGAGACCCTCAATATTCGGATAGCCTTAAATTGACATCCTCGGAATTTATGACTTGGTAAAAAAAAAAAAAAAAACGCGCGTTTCCTGGGTACCTAAGAGTCCTTGAAAAAAAATCTTTCATCTTTTTTTAGCTTAAAATTCTTATTTTTTGTTCTTTTGACCTAACGGTTCAGTTACATTTATTCTTTATTTCGTGTTTTTTTTTAGTCTGGATCATTGTTTTGCAAGTATTGTGCGTGAAATTATTATTGGTAAACAAGGAGTCTCCTGAGGGTTGAGATCCCCGAACGCCCTTGAGCGAACTCAAAGCAATTTAGCAAATTCCAACTAAAACTATTCTGAAATTGTCTTTTATATTTAAAATCCAACAATAACTATATAATATTGTAATGAACTCCTATCATTAATATTTTAGAACATTTTTGCAAAATGCACTAGTGTATTCTGTAAAAATAGAAATAGTCCTAGTTCAATTTTTTTGTTTATACTATAATCATAAGCTTATTTTCCAAGGATAATCCACTCGTGGAGATATCCAGAATCTAACCCTTTAGCGCTATGAAAACTGGCGAAAACCCTTTTTTAAATGGGTTTATGAATATCGGTACATACATTTTTCTTTTTAATCCCATGAACTTTTTTATACTAAAGTGTATGTCTCTTATTTTGAATGCTCGAAATAATTATAATATTTAAAAAATATATTGGTACATTTTTAGAGAGTAGAGATGTAATTATTATTTATATATTTAATGTATTATAGTTTTTTTTAAATCAATAATTACCTATTTATTAAGTTATATATATTTTGTAAATACACACACTTGGTACTGGCCAAATGGTTGATAGTCAAAGTCAATTATTAAAATAAAAAAAATAAACTTATTTATACATTCCTCGGAAAACTGCAGCCTATCCAGACACTTCCTGGGGTCTTAATAGGTTATCTTTTAAGATTATTATTAATTTTTTTTTATATCTAGAAATTAATAGTAAAAGGGGGCATCTAATAAGTGAGCTTTATCCTCCCCACTAACCACATCATTTCTTCTAATGTAAATAATTCCTAAAGGAAATTTTTATTTAATTGTTTGTAACTTTAATTAATATTTCTAATTTTTTTTTTGTTGTTGTTGTGAGAGAGATAAAAAAAAGCCAGAATGACAGACAAGCTTTTTATATATTAGTATTGGTATTGATTTGCAGTTATAAGAAAAATCACAACTGTTCTTTTTATGTAAAATTCATAAGTGAAAGAAAAATAAGGGTTTAGGAATTTTGGACCCTAATTTATCTCTTATTGATTCTTTAATTTATAGTAGAAATTCTTAAATTATTTATTTTTTCTCTCTCTAACTAAACTTTTATAATATTAAACCGTTTGCAAAATTTGACACATCAATACAAATGTTCTTTCAATATTTTTAGTAGAAATTATTTATATTCCCAACCACAAATCCAATTAGATTGCAAATAAGAAGCAATACATATATCACATCAAATATAATAATTAATATAATAATAATAATCTAATTATTAATTTGTAAAGATGAATTTATGTTTAATTGGATCTAGCCACCGAGGTCTTGTGTCTATAAGCAGGTCATAAATAAATTTATTTATATAAATTTCTATTCCAAAAGATATTTTTACTTGCATTAGCCCAAAGTTGTTTTTCTTTAGATAATTTAGATAAATTAAAAATATTTTTAATTTTAATTTTTTTACTTTCTCTTACCTATATATGAAATTTATAGTGAGAAAGTATTTTTATCTTCACTTATAAATAGAAAAAAAAGAGGTTCTCTCGGGAATCAGGAAACTTCATGCATATTTTACGCCCGGATTTTTCTTTTGCAAGTTGAATTCGGTATTGGATCCATCACCTAATTAAGCTACTGAAAACTAAGTAGACTACGTGAATACTTGTAATTTAATACTAATTAAATGGAACATGGACAAAATTAAAAAAAATTCCCTTAAAAATTTAATAATGTTGATAAAATTAATTTTTTTAAATGACTACTAATTGTATTAAAAAATACAGGGGCTTTTGGTCCGCTGATTAATATAATTTTTTAAATTATATTATTAATTTCAATAAATATATAGGCCAAGGAAAAAAAAAATTGTTTATATATTTCAAATCCGTTTAAAAAATTTTTTATGTCTATCTCATTAGATTTTTTTTCTTTCCGCCACTATCTTAATACGTCTATCTCTAAAGTATTGAGGAAAGAGGTGGGAGGCGTGACATACACCAATGAAAGGGCGGGACGACAAGGGAAAGCCTTGCCTAGTTAGGGCGCATTAGTTTAGTGAGCTCTAAATTTCAAATCTTTTTTCTTCGCCTCATTATTCACGTAATTCGGGGTCGGCAGGAAATTTATAAATAAATAGTAAAGATAAAAAGTCCGGACTAAATTTAAAACAAAAATAAAATAATAGAAAAATTCTTAAGGAAATTTGTAAAATGGTTAAAATAACCATCCGTCTAGTGCAGGAGTCTCCAAACTTAAAATGATTTAATAGAATAAGTTAATGTGAATAATGGAATAATATTTGTTTCCAAAATCTTCCAATTTTAATATATCCATTACAATTTGTTCATTTTGATTTGATATATTTAATA
Source organism: Anisolabis maritima (assembly GCA_010014785.2). Taxonomy (NCBI): domain Eukaryota; kingdom Metazoa; phylum Arthropoda; class Insecta; order Dermaptera; family Anisolabididae; genus Anisolabis; species Anisolabis maritima. Next base: position 3,427 of record JAAAKE020011163.1, read on the forward strand.
CTCATGTGCTCATATACTTGAAGATAGCGCTGGTCGATTAAAAACAGCTCTCGGTCTTCCCGCTAGCCGTAATTTGGTGATCCCTGGTGTCTACCGTATTGTAGGTATACAGAAATGTGCTTCATGAACATATAATAATTCTAATAAAATTTATAAGTAATTAAATTATCTTTTTAATTTTTAGGAATATATAAATTAAAAAACTTCGAATAAATCATTTATATAATTTTTAAAATCTCTAGAAGATGAAGAAAGGAGAAAAATAAAACAATTAAAATTTCGGCCGACGTTTCGAGCTCAAGTCACGCCCTTTCAAAAATTTTATGGCCTGACGTTCTTATTTCGGAGCAAATAACTCACCAAAACTCTTTTACACATACAAAAGTGATGCTTTTATTAAAAATATTGTTAAAATATTTATGTATAACACCGATCTGTATTTTTTTAACTTGAGGTAGGGCGTGACTTGTGCCCGAAAATTCTTCTAACCAATTCATTGTCTTCTACTCTGAATAGAGGAAAAACTTATCTTTATACAGATCTCTATTCAATCAACGGAGAGGGATTATAGTACTAGCATAGTCTAAAACTTGGTTCTCCTATTCTGTTTTTCAGATTTTTTTTTGTTTTGTAATTGTATTTTTGATAAGACAACAACAAAATTTCTAAAAACAAATGAAAATGAAAAAAAAAAGTATATATAAAGATGAAGAAAAAAAACAATATAATATTTGTTTTTTTTCTTTTCGCCTTCGAATGTATTCAAGTATGACGATAATCGACCATATTTATTTAAACTAACTAGTAGTAATAATAAAAATAACCATTGGTCATAAAAAAGAATCTTGTCCCCAAGGGCCTGGGGTTTGCAAAATAAAATTTTGAGCAAGAAACAATTATTGCAAGAAAAAATAAATTTTTAAATTCCCAATAAGATAAAATCGAACACCTTCAATTAAAATCTGGAATAGACTAAAAAAGTTCTCTATTTTCTCTCTCTGGTTGTTTCATTATATTCATAAATAATAATCTTTTTTCTTATATAAACTTACCTATATTGCCTAAATCCAACTTGTGTAGTTAATAAATTTTCTTCTATATAAATGAAATATTAGGCCGGAAAGAGCTTATTTAATAAGAAAAAAAAATTTCTTCAAAAAAACTAATAATCTTTAAAATAATTATATATTAGAATTTTACAAGCCAAATTACATGATCTAACATAAATTTATTATTTATATTTGGTTCTAATTTCATAACACACCATAGCGAGTTCATAAAATAGAATTTATAGCGTATTATTATTATGTTTTATGTTCAGGTTTTTGAACTCCACTTCTTTCATTCTACCGAATTTAGAAAATTGTTTTTATGAATATTAATGTTTTTATAATTAATTAAGTAATTATGATGATATTGATGATTATCATCATCATCATTTATACACCTTGTTAGTAATATAGGCAGAGAAAGATTCTGAGAAAAATACTTAATTTCTATCTCTCTATCTATCTATCTAAATATCATATCTTTTAACAAATCATTAAAATTATAAACTAGGTAAAAAAAATAATATATCCGACACTAATTTCATTTTTAATTATAAAAAAAAACGTATCTCTAATTATGTTTATTTTGCTATAAAAATTTTATAACTAATTTACTTAAAAATATTTTTAGACCTTTTTTTTTTTTTAATTTTGGAATAAATTTTTCTAATACTTAATGATTAATTAATGTGAATGTTTTTTTATATAATGTTATTAAATGAAAAAATTTCAAGTAATTGATATTATAGTTTTATTTTCGCCAGGCAAAATTTACTTCAAACGCAAATATTTTAATTTTAATTTTTTCCTCCAAAATTTGTATCTTGGTTTGAATCACCGTTGGTTCTTTTAGCGTTCGCCTTCTTCGATTAATTAAAATCATTATAAAGAGAATTTTAAATTTCTTCTACTAATCAAATTTATTACTTTTTAAAAATTATTTTTAGAACATTCCAAAGTTATTTTTTATCAAAATTTTTAAATATTAATTATTATACTTTTTAATCTTTTTTTTTAAATATATGAACATATTATAGTACTTTTTGATTTTGGTGTTGTGTTTAGAGTTGTTGACATTGTTAATAGGCCCTTAATGAATTTATTTATTTTTTTGGCATTGGTCATTCCCACATATATGTTAATTATATAGATAATTCTTTGACACTCCTTATCCATCTATACTTATTTAATTTAACCATTTTAATAAATTTTATCGTTTTGTAGGAGATATGAAACAGGAACTTGACCTCCGCCCTAAAGGATTAGGGTTATATGTATAAAATAACAAGATACAAATATCTTTAAAAAATTTTGCGACTAAAGAACATCATTATAAAATTTTCGCCCAATTCTCTGAAGACAAAAAAAATTATTATTATTGTTTTAATACCAATATTCTAAAATATATATTATGATAATTATTGTGTTGACTTTTAAATTTTGAACACATCGATTTCAATCGTTATGAAGTGAGCTGCCATTCTGAAACAATCAATATCTGTATCTAATTTCTCACATGTTATTTGTATTATTTTTATTTAATTATGGTCTATCATTATTTTTTGTTGGTGTTTTTTCATTAATAATAAATAAAATATTATCATTTTAAAGTTTATAAAATTAAGGCAAGTGTTTTTAAATGTGAAAATAAATATTTGTTAATATACTAATGCACGTTCGATTTTAAACAATGGCCTATTAGATAATTTATATCTCAAGTTAACCTAATTCACTTGAATGAAATTGCTATTAAAAATAACTTTTAAGTTGGTATTTATTATTATTTGATTTTTACAAGCTCTTTTATATAGACCTATATGTTTGAATAAAAGAAAATTTTTAAGGTCCGATGTCCTTATAGCTATCAAACTTCAAATAAAGATATTAATTATGTTAAAACTTCTTTAAAACGTTCACTCAAGAAATTATTTAATAAAGAAAAATATGATAAAATAACTAATCTAGGCTACTTTTTATTATTTAAAATAAGCCGTTCGTTTATTTGTTCTTAACATATGTTTATTTTAAGTAAAAATTACTTTTTATATACCCCGCATCGACCTACATCAAATAATTATACTTTATATATTCTACAATATTATCATTCGCTAGTCAGAATCAATCATTGTTTATAATTATTAATACATACTTAATACAAGTGTACTTAGACCCTACTTTCTCACTTTTTATTAACCTTAAAATAACTTATTATCTTAATCGCGAAGCTAGAAACTTCCTTTATTTTTTAAAATTGTCTCTTTTTTTAATTCAGGTTAATTATTTTTGTATCAATTTCTCTCTCAAGAACAAGAATAATATTAAATGCTAATTTTTATAATCAATTTTATTTTAAATTCTGTTGACTTCCCTTGGTAATAAAAGGACTTCGCTCTAATGGGACTCACTCAACCTGAAAATATCTTTTAGTTTCGTAAATATTAAAAATTATTATTATTACTGGAGGTAAAAATTATTTTCTTACCAATGAAATATTTTTTGTGTTATATTATAATAATGGAAATATTATTTAAAAAAAAATAAGTTGGTTGTGGAGGATGCCGTGGACGAAGCATGTGTGCTGGCGGGCGGGGCTGCCCTCTCGGCCGCCAGGAGTCCGTTCGTTGCTCGGCCCCGCACCAATCAGCCTGCATTAAGTGGCATAGGGGGAGTGGCAGACTAACAAAAACCTGCATGGCTGCCGCCGCGGCATGCATTTCCCGCCGCTTACTGTCAGAGCTTTTCAGTCAGTCCTCGTCATTTCACTGAGTGTTTTTAGTTTCGGAGAGTTTTTATCCTGCCAATTCCCACGCTCCATCTACTACTAGGATCAAACAAATTGGACACAGTGTAAATATCTGTTCTCAATAAAAATAAACGTCTATATTTTTCTTTAGTCTCTTCAATTTATATTTTGCTTCCGTGGAGTAAACTTTGTGATATAGGACCAAATTAGTGACTTTTTTATTTATTAAATTTTATCTATTCTTCCAATAATCTTAAATTCGTGTCGACACGCATAGGGAAAAGACCAGGACAGAAGGAGATACAATCTCAAATTTATTTTTGGATTCGAGTGGAATTTTCCTTATAAAAATTTTTTTTTATTAATTTGGAAAATATCTAATATTTTAGCTTCACTAAAGAGAATTTTATAAATTCATACACTTATGAATTAGAAATAAACGATTGCAATGTGCTATATATTACATAAACTAAAATTTTGTAAGTCTGAACTAAGGGTCATTAGTTCGCTTTTTGCACTGATGACAGGCAATAGAATTTATTTAAATTATATTGGGTAATAATTTAAATATGTAAAAAGTTAAATGGCCTAGGATTCCGAAAGACAAAAAAAATTTGGTAGGCTCAAGAACGATTAATTAAAATTCTTTTTAATTATTTATATGCTTCTAATCATAGGCCATTTGTAATTCTCTACAATTTTCAATATATATAAATGTATATAAAAAATATGTAAGTATTTTCAGAAAATAATTAAATTCATAATGATAATTTATACTAAAAAAATGCATTATTATCTTTCACAATTTTCTTAGGCCAATAAAGTAAGAGGATCAGATAAAATAAGATAAATATTATATATATTATATCTAACTATAAATTCAATACCTTGTTTCTGAAAAATAAAATTCTTAAATTAACTTTTTTATTTTTTTTATTTTTATTTTTTTTTTTAGATAAAATTTAGATAAAAATTGATCTACTACTATAATATATTTTAGGGACCTGTAATTATGATTCATTAAAATAAACCCAAATATATTTAGGGTTTGAAGAAAAAAAAATCATTGTAGTGTTAGAAATTTGTAAATTCATCCTTTTTGAAAAGTTATATTTTTTTTAACAGGCAAAAAACTAGATTAGATAAGATAACAATTTTTTTGATAAATATATTAATTCATTAATTAAAGTTCAATTTATTTATTCATAAATCATAAAAGTTAAAACGTTTCTATGTAAATAACAAACAAGGATTTTTAGATCATATGATTTAAGTATGCGTCGGTAGGCATTCAGTTTCGTTCCGTTCTCATGTTTAGGCAAGGTTGGTTAGTTACGAGTATAATTTTTTTTTGAATTTTTTCTCAATAAATAAATTATTAGTAAATTAAAAAAAAATATTTTCTATAATTTTATTTTCTTTAAAAAATTTTCATTTAATATATAACTATTATAATATGAATATTACTATTATCTTTTTCAATAAATTCAGATTTATTCATTTTTTTTATTTTCAAATGTTGGATATTTTGGTATAAAAGACGACCGTCTACCCCGAAAAAATTTAAAAAAATAGAAATTAAAATGAAATAAATAATTTTAAAAAATTCGAAAATATATATTTCTGATAAAAATAAGTTTGGACCCTCCCTCTAGCTAAATGTGCTAAAAGGTTTTTTTTTTTGTTAAATAATGATCTAGGCAAGCCATAAAAAATTTATTTTTTGAAATCTTTTTAATATTAAAGAAAATATACTTTTTACTTGTTATTATTTTATATATAAAAATATAATATAATTTATATATAAAATATAAAATTGTTATATATATATTGTTTTAATCAATTGGGTTTCCGAATATGGCGCAGCTAAAGTTTTTGCCCCAGGGACTTTGCTCATTTTTAAAAAACAATAATTCACTAAATTGTTCAGACTTCTCTTAATTTATATATGAAATTAAAAATTACAATACTTTAGAATTTGATTTTTCTTTTTTACTGCTAAGCGCCTACCGGAACGGACACCTCGTTTCGTCTTCTTTTAACTACCCTCTATGTACCAAATTTAAAAAAATTGTATAAGAAAAAAAAATTTATCTTATTAAATTTTATATTTTTATTTTTGTCATTTCAATATCTAAGGCCATATATATACATACATTAAACATGTATTAAATGATGTATACAAATCAAGGCATAACTATTATACCAATTGATTTAAGTAAATTTTCAACGGATTGCCTGGGATCCGACCCATATCCCTTGACTTTTAAAGTTATCAATAGTAACAATACCAAAATCTCAAAGCTACGGGGTGTGGCCTATTAAATTTTACATTTATTTTAGAATAAAATTTTCCCTAGATTTTTTTTAAATTGTTCCACTGGCATCATTTCATTTAATAAATAAATAAATATTAAACCTTTTTGTTGAAAAAAAAAAAATACTATAAAAAATTTTCAACATAAATTGAGCTTAAATTAAGTTAGAAGCACTTTGAATATTTAAAAGCGAATAAAATTCATTCATTTAAATAATTTGTCAAGCAAACAATTTAAAATATCATCTTTCATTTAATTTCAAATGTTTTATTATTATTATTCTTTATGGGACATGAATCATTTCATAATTTAGGATGAACTCATTTGTTTTGGGTTTTTTTCCCTTTCTTTTTATTTTATCATCTTTTCATATTAAAATGAAAATCATTGTTGGTTGATTATATCAAATATTCTCAGTTAAACCGTCATTAATTTGTATAAATCTTTATTGATTAATATTTCACAAACTGAAAACTTTTCCAATAAAAATTTTATTCCTTTCATAATTTATCTGCGTTTTTTTTTTTTTTTTTGTTTAATTTTTCCCTTTCAGAGGAAAAAATAAATCAAAAATAAATTTAAAAAAAAAATGTAATAATAATATAAAAAACTTTTTTTTTATTATTAAAATATCATTTAAAAAAATATGATAAATTATTAATATCCAAATGGCTTAATATATTGGAGGAAAGAAAAGGACAAAAAAAATAATAAAAATTTTCAATAGGAATTTTTTCAAATCTTTGGGCATCCGAGACCATTTAGACTCTTTTAGATTCTTATTTATTTATATTAATGTGTAGCCAATATAATATAAATAAATTTTTGTAGCTCAGGACGGGAAGGGAACTACTATACTTTGGCACATATATCGAGACCTTTAATACTTTTTAATTATAATAATAATAAAAATATTATTATTATTATTATTTTAGATAAATAAAATTTTAGATAAAAATATATCTTAGTTAAGGGACTTTCCTAAATTCCACTATTATTTCTTAGTAAATGGTTGGCAAAGTTGACTACTCGAGTTAGTCCGATCGACTTGTTTTTCTTTGGTTTTGGCCCTTCTCTTCGTTTTTATTCATTTTTTCCTAATTTTTCTGATCTTTTTCCGTCGCCTATATTGTAACATCATTTTTGAAAATTTATAGTATTTATTTTAATTATTAATTTTTTCTATCATACTAAAATTTTTAATAAAAATCAACCTATATCATAAAAAATCTTAACACATTTATTCAGAATATGTTTGAACTAGTTTTTGCATGTAATAATAATAAATAATAAACAAATCGGTTGTTTTATC
>JAAAKE020011185.1:0-10847 GCA_010014785.2 Anisolabis maritima
TTAAAACGTAATAATAATTAGATAGACCCCGTGGATAAATATAGCAAAGTCAAGATGATAGTTATAATTAATTCAGTAGCTTGCTTGTAGGAGATGGGATAAAGTAGAATTTATGCACGGGGTATAAAAGTAGATAAGAAATAAAGATTATTTTTAAGAAAAGTAACTAAGTAGAGCAAAAGAAAAATGCATTCGTCTGGTATTGATTTGTGGAATAGTTTGTATGTTACTACATTAGTTGGAAATGTGGTCCTCTACTACGGTAAAATCAATTGTAAATTGTGTCGGGCTCAAAGATTACTAAAGTTGGGACGAAATTCAATTTCGTTCTCAAACAGAGAGATTAATTCAAATGAGGTCATACCTTGTTAAGGTTTACTATATATGATTAATGAAACCAAAGCGCCAAGACCAATTGTTTGAGCTTTTCTTTTTTGAATTTATCCTTTGAATGGAAATTTAGTTATAAATGGAATGTGATTTAAAGCAGGTCGCATTTCTCTTAGCTCTCATTTCATTTAAAATAAAATATTATATTATAATTATAAAAAAAAAAGTTTAATCACAGTTTAAAACACGGCTCTTCTCCAAGCTTATATAGATTTCTCGTTTATTTTTTTTAAAGATTAAAATTTTGTCACTAGACGGTATTTTGGTGGGGAAGTTATTTGGGTGGCATACTTTCCAGATTATATATATATATATATATATATTTGCCTTTTTCGGGATCTGAAACCATTTAGTCTCCGTCCATATTTAAGTTAATTGGTATCCAATATAATTTAAATAAATCTTATCGCTCAGGTCGGGAAGGGAACCACTGACTGTTAGATTATGAATCAAGAGCTTTATCTTTCTAAGGGTCAGGGCAAATTTTGATGTTAAATGGTCAAGTGGAAAAAAAAAACTTGTCCAATAAAAAATATTAACTAATTTCCTATATATCTAATAAAGAGTAAAAGACATAAAAAATCTTCTAAATAAAATTTATTCAAGATGACGAAAAGAACAAACGGATAGGGGCTTCAGATTTTTGTAATCTATCGTATTTATAAATAGAATATATGAGGAAGAATTCTATATCTAAATTATTATTTTGGGAATTACTGTATATTGTATGTTTTAAGGGGGGAGAAATATGAATATTAAAATAAATTTATAATATAAAATCAATGAGTCATTAAGCTGAAATCTGATGGCCTTTTGAACTCTGGGGGGAAAAGATAAGAAACGGGATAAAATAAGAGAGAGAGGTAGCCGATAAATTTAAGAATAAAATTGATTTGCTTTTGTAAGATGTTATAAATGAAAGGCTTAAATTAAAATAAAATAAATTTCTCAATCTCTTGTATATATATAATTTCAATTTTCACCAGTCGATTAAATCATTCAAGATTTGATCCGATAGAAATCAATGAAAAAATGACGTTATCATTTCCAAGGACTCTCAAAATGCGTAAATTTGTTATCAGAAAATTATAAATAAACTATAAAAAAATGTCTAAACTTACTCAGGGTAATGTGTTACCGTTCTAGATACCGGGGTACACGAAAACCTTAAGTGACGTGAATCCTGAGACCCATTAGGTCCAGTTGTGCAGTGCACACATAGTAATCAACAAAAAGAGACAGTGGGCGATGTTCCATTGGAATCAAGGTATCTCAGGGCTCTCAGGGTATTAATATACACACCAGAAACAATTTGATTTTTAAGGGGGCAATTTCAATGTACTTTGGAAGCTTGTTTAGACGTACTTAATGGGCTTTTAGGCCTCCTCCACGTGAATAGGAGTTTATGTTTTGAATAAGAGTAAGTATATGTCATAGTAGGGGGGGGGGGGCGGGGGAATCAGAATACTTACTTAGGTGGAGTATGGTCATAAAAGGATAGGAACCACTACACTAAAATCTACAGTAAAAATACAAAATATAAATGTGAAAATGATGCAATTTATTTGATTACAAATAATTGATAAATAATTTGATTTGAGTAATTTAGATTTAGATTTGTTTAAAATTTTTTGAATGATTTGTAAGGGGCGGAAGACTAAGTTATTTGCACTTTTCCCATTGACCTCTTTGTCCCCTCTTAAAAGAAAGAAAGCTCGGGTGGGGGTAAACAACCTCCAAATACCCCAAATGGGACGATCACATAGATTAAAATTAAACTATTTAACAAAAAAAAAATGTTTTGGAGCTCTTTCTTCTAAAATTGGTAGAAAAAAATGATTTTGATGAAAATATTCAGAACAAAAATAGACAAATATTAATAGAATCATAAAGATAGACAGCAATACGAATTCCGTCTTGCAAGGTATAGTTTACTAATATTAAATAAAATAATTAATTTGAATCTATTAAATTTAATATAATAATTCTATTATAAATTGTTTACTAAAAATAAACTTGTGAATTTTCATCATTGATGAACGCAAATGTATGTTCCCACTTTTAAACATGGATTCACTTTATAAGGGTATCTCTAAAAATAAAACAACCACCTGCGAACCGTCAATAGAAAAATCATTAAATAATTGAGAAGAGCATAGAATAAAAGCTCGAAAGATTTTCTTTCTTTTATCTTCGAATATGCAGAGTAAAAAGGGGAATTTTTCTAATGTGCTTCCTAGATAAAACACTAGTCTGGCAAGGGCAATTCTAAGTCTGATATTGTAGCGGTAAGCACGTTCACCCTGAAAGCGAGAGTCCCAAATTCGATTCATAATTCTAATTTTTTTTCTCAAAGATATGAGCTAATAAATATTAATTATATATTTAAATATTTTTCATATACCTATATTTGTTCTTTTGTAGTCTTATTCCCGCAATTTGGAGGTTGACATAATGACATAATAAGTAAAATAAGAAGGCTAGCATAAATAGAAAAAGAAATACCATCTTAGTTTGGGTTGGTTTGGTAACTCGTGGTCACCATCAATGTACTCACCAGTACTGAGTTTCTGAGTGATATATGATATATAGGACTAGATATAATTCATTATTTATTGATATAAATAAAATAAATAAATAAATTGCATTTTAAATAAAAAAAATATATGTTGTAATCGCTTGGGAATTTTACATCTTTTAAAAAACATTATGATAAAATTTATCTACGTAAATAAGTATATCATATATTAATAAATAAAAAGATAGTATTAAAAATAAATGCAGGTAAAATTAAATCTTGACTAATTCTTTGATTAAAGTAAATGTTTTATATAATATAATAATATATCAAACGCTCATCTTAATCTAAATTAACATAGGAAATTATATGCGAGAGAGAGAATAGAAACAGCCCGGCCTATCGCACAGCCTGAAACTTAATGAAGGCATGTGAAGCAAAAAAATGCCAGTCTTAGATTTATTTTGAATAAAGCCGATAACGAATTTTATTAATGACCTGAAGTAGGCAATTTGTTGAACCGAAGCGGGTACCGAAACGTGCAGACAGAGTGCAGACTGGCTGCGACAGTCTGCAGCCTCACAGACGTCCGATCAATAGCCGTGACGCAGCATCCGAGGTCCAGGGGCGGAGCCCCCTGCTTTCCTTGCTTCTTCCTTTATTTGCCAAATTACACGCGCACACTGATTTAAATTCAAACTAGTGCCGATGTGATCAGCATATATTCAACAAAAAATTTTTCTATTATATAAATAAAAATATCGTTGTATTTTATATTTTTTCTTGGATTAAAAATTCTTAATACACGTATAGTTATTTTTAAATATTTAAAACAAGAAGTGGATCTATAACAGTGGTATCTATTATTTTTAATTCAAAGCACCCTATAAAGAATCAGAAAGTTTGTTGATGGCACTCCGTTGAATTCGTTTAGGTTTTTTCTTTTGAAAATTTTATATCATTATTTTTAGGGATGTTCGAGGCTCAAACCCTTCTCATCTCTTTTCTAAACAAAATTTTGATATTCTTGACTAGCCATAATGTATTCCAGAATTAAATTCTGGAATATCTTTGTTAATAGTTGATTTGCGCAGAAAGTTTGCTAGTATTATTTAAGGTGCATTTTCTTCAAAATAGCAGTGGCCTAAATTCGCCATAATTTGCTTTTTAAATTTATTTTTTGTTTTCTATTGCTAAAAATTATATATTTTAATTAACTATAGGAATTCAGTTTCAACTAAAGAAAAAAAAATCTTTTTATCTTTTTATAGATAATTTAAAAATTTTTACCACTTCAAAAATTCAATATTTCTATTAAAATATATATATAAATAATATAAATTATATAAATTTCTGAATTTCTTTTTAAATTTATTTTGTATTTCTCTTTAAAAAATGATTATATGCTAATTTCTAGCTTTAATTAGAAGTAATTAAGATTTTTCTAAATTTTGTGCAATTTGAAAAGTTCACAAACATATATTATCAGAAATGATAATATTAAAATTAATTCCCAAAGATGTCGGTCGGTAAGATTTGGCAAAGATATAAGTCAGGAGCAGCAATAGTTGCTTGTTACTTGATAAATGAGACGTTTCTGTTCAAATTTATTGTTCCATTATCCTACAAAATTTCTACGCGCCGACATCAATTTATGTTGCTTCTGTTCTATATTTACCATAAATTGATTCGTGTTTGCTGGCTTGAAGGTAGGCAAGCAGTATGACCAAGTTTGACGGTTTCAGAGTTCCTCTAGAACAACGGATGCATTTTCAGTTGTTATTATAGATTCTAGGGATTTAACAACTATGCAGAAATAGTCAAAGTCCAAAGAAGCTCTGGAGCAATTAACATAAAAATCGATTAGTGAGTTGGCCACTTGGGATGTCTACTTTCAAGCATTTAAAAACAAAAGAATATATACACCTCATGGCACACATTTTTCTATAATCAAGGCATCTGTATATACAATAAATTATAGAACCTTTCGTAAATTCTAAATTTAAAATTATAATATTAGAATATAGAATTATTTTATATTCTTTAGTAATTATTTTGTCAATTTTAATTCGAAATGTTCCTAAAATGAATAATTTAATGAGATTTGTCTTTCAATTCGGCCTGGAAAATAAGGAATAACAACAGGAGCGATTTTACTCTTTAAAGTTGATTTTTTAATAACATATTTAAAATTGAAATAAACTCAGGTAGGGGAGTAAAACGAATCTAATCTTTTCAACAGCCATATTCTCTGGATTAAATTTTTAATCGGATTGAAAGGTTTAATGTCAAAATCTTTTATGGATTAATTATTTTTCTTGGAAAATACCCCGAGAGAAAGACGATGATCAAAGATGAAAGCCATTATTTCTTTATAAAAATTCTCTTTACTCATCATCTTTAAAAAAAAAATTCAATTTTATAGAGTTTAAATAAATTGCGGATCTTTAATAATATGATTTAAAATATTACAGAGAACATTTTAATAACATTTAAATGTAAAAAATATTTTTATTAATAATAAATAATCATTTTAGCTTATTTTACATAATCCGTTTTTCCTTTGTAAATTAGATTATTTAGGAAGGGATTTGAGTCCGACAAGCTTAGTCCATCATCCTATGTTAATGGGAAGGGATGACCCCAGAAAGAGAGATTAATGATTGGATGATTTTTTGCTCTAAGCTGGATTTCAACCCAAATAGTGTTGAACTATGGATAAGAGAATTCATAACTTTAATCCGCTTAGCTACTCGATTCTTTAAAGCCCTGTATATAATGGATACATGGAATTGGGACATACTATCTCCCTCAAATGTGATTGCACAACCTATATCTTTTGTTTCGTTTTGATGGATAATTAGAAGATCTACATGAAATTCGAAAATAATAAATTTAATAATATATAAAACATTATCAAATTTGATGATTTTGAATTTGATGTAGTTCTCCTAATTATCCTTTAAGACGAAACAAAAGATATAGGTATATATATATATATAGGATATCCAATTACTTTTGAGGGGAATAATATATATAATTCAATGATTTTGAAAATCATGTACCAGCCTTCGTACTGTAAGACGCATGCTTATTGTGAAATAGGCATGCGCAGTATGAAAAAACGCCACTATTTTCATTCGGCGCAAGCATCTGGCGGTACGCGTATTGTCAAAGAGAATGCAAAAAAAAAATATAATTGAATTCTTGTTTCCAAGTTAGAATTTAATAATACAAGACGTTGAATCTAAAAAATTAATTAAGAAAGAATTATTTTTTGAATGAATAATTAAAATGAATAATAATATTTTTGATGATAATAGAAGAGACATTTTGTTTAAAAGCTTAAAGTTAATATTTCACAGTTGGTTATAAAATGATTAACCATAGATTGAAGTGGGAGAACAAGGGCCTAAATGGCTTTGTTTTCATTAACAGGCTAATAGGCCTTCTAGCTGCTGCTTGTTTCATCCTGACCTAAATAATTGAAACAATTAACATATCTATGCCAAAAAGGGCTCAAAGCAAATATTTTGTCTGTAATCAGCTTTGCCATAATTAACATTTTGACTATTGACTAAACTTAGGATCGTCAGTCATTGATTTTCTTAAACAGCAAGAATTTTATTTTTAGAATAGCTTCGACATTGCGGCAAAAAAGTTTTACTTTCTTTAAGTTGTTTTTTTTCCTTTTAAAAATTTTGGATAATATAGTAAGGAAAAATGTAGGAAATCATACATAAATTACATACATAATATTGAGGTGGGAAGGAGATCTGTAAACTTAAAAAAAATATATCTTTTTTTGGATTTATTTAAGAATTCTATTCTCATTTTTTTTTTAAATGGGTGTTATATCAATAAATTAACAATTCTTTGCGTTTTTCAGATATAATAATTTAAAATGAAACGGTTTTGAAGGCAACTATTCAACATAAAAGCTTCTTGACTACTGATTGTCTGGTGTCTATGTTCTCTCCCATGCATATCACGCATAGAGTGAATGAGAGATGATTATGGTTAGTACTACTCATATTTCGCAAAATCCTTTTGTGCCTGCCACCATGTAGACATTAACTCTTAAAAAAGTATGAGACACATAAATTAAAAGAAAAAATAATGATAATCAGAAAAATGTATTCTAAGGTTCATAGTTAATACACTACTATTTTCGTTCAGCATGATATATAGCCACTATTTTTATATATAACCACTCTTGATTCTCTATACGAGTATAAGGGATTAGATCCTCTCAAATAGCTACTCTCTCTTTCCATGATTTGAGGTCGAGTGCTATATGTTTCATATCTTGAGAGCATGTCCGATAATGTGTTTGATCTGGCCATCGTATGGGAATATGACCAAATGGGCAGCGAGCTTCCATTTTCCACTCGATGATCAGTTTATTTTTTCTTTTTTTGTTTGCTCTTATCTTTATATATCCATCTTTTAATCAACATAGACAAGTATTTATGCCCAATGCATTTTTAATGGAGATTTATTTACTCAGACTTTAAGAAAATAGCCAGTCTCAAGGTCTTTAAATGCCCAAGTTCTATGATAATTGTATTAAAAAATAGGCAACGAAGTTGCAACACTTTTCCACCATTTTTAGACATCGCTAACTATATTCTATGGGAATATAAGATGGCCACTCTACAAACCTATGGAGTATGCAAGTTATGTCAAGTTGATTTTTATTACTTTTTTAGGTTATGTTGTTTGTATAATATCATTAATGGAATTTATATTGGCTATCAATTTATATAAATAAATAAGGACGTATCCTAAATGGCCTTAGATGCCAAAAAAGACTTATAAAAAAATTAAAAAAAAAAAAAGTAAAAAAATCAAAAGCATTGAATAAAATTCCAGTTTTCTCTCTATGATGACCTATGTTTATTATCTTATACTAATTTTTTTTTCTCTTTTTTTTGTAATAAATCCTCTTCCACTGAGCGGATTGTTATAAAAGTTGGTCCAGTGCTGAAGACAAACGTCTTAATTATTACCAGTGAATTTTAATTTGGCCCAGCGGATACTGAGAAAATTCTGGTGAGCCTCTGAGGACCTAAGCTTCTTTGTCATTTCTAGAGCTACAAATGTGTTAAGTTTCATCCTTATCCGATGAATCGTTCCAGAGATATAAGCCAAAATAAAAGCTACACACATATACACATTGAGATTTTTTTGCATTTATGGGGTCTTTTTGACCTGAAACGTAAAGATATTTTTAAAAATTGGGGGTGTCAAATTTTTTACTTTTCCCTTACTATTATATATAATATAATAGTGTGGGAAAGTAAAAGCAAGATAAGCTCTTAGTTTATATACAATTTTTAGAATGTAGAAAAAAAAATCAATGAAATAAAAACCTTTTTGTTTACACTAACAAAATGATTGATTTGAATGCTTTTTTATTCACTCTCAAGGCTTATTGAAATATTGGATTAGCCATTTCAAAAATATTTACCGTTAAATTCCGCTAAGTCTAAAAAAAATGGGTCTCGCAAAATGGTCTCTCTCTCTCCGTGTGTGTGTGTATGTATGTCTACCTATGAACAAGATTTCAAAAAGGAAAAAATTTACGAGGCTGAAACTACCCTCATCGCATGCACCTCGAAGTTTTTGGATAAATTTAGCCAACGGGTACTAGTACTCATATATTTTTTTAGTTTTTTTTCGATTTTCTCAAAATTCACTCTAACAATTTTGATTAAAATTCATATAATAATAATTTATTGATCTGTGAAATGTATTAACCCTTAATCCCCCAAAATTTGCTGCGGGATCCACTTTACTGATGTAGTTTTTTGCCGCTATGCGTTGTTAGGGTAAATGGCGGGAGTAACCTCTCTGTTCCTTAAACTATTCTAATGAAATCGATTAAATTGGCACTAAATGGCTACGTAGGAGGGCCGATGCAAAAAATCTGGTGTGATAGCACATCCCTCGGCTTTCCTTAAGTAAGAGTAAATTGTTGATTTAGTCAAACCAGATTTTTTATCTTGCTTTGATAAATATATAAGAAACATGGAAGTGATGCATGATTCTCCCCCATACCTTTATATTTTTGTCAGAGTTATTTTCGCTATCGTGGTTCATTCGCATTCAGTTTCTAGGTCATTTACTCAGGCTTGGTTACAATGTATATTTGAATTTTATGACTATTTATTCCTGGTGGGACTTGTAATTATCAATTTTAATGTTTGATAATGATTTCAAAGATATAATTGAATTAATATTTTTTTTATATAAAGATAATTAAAAAGGGCGGCGGCTTGGATGAGAGGAAGCTTTGGTTTAAGTCCTTTTTTGGAAACAATAGTGGTTGAGTAAAATTTTTTGACATTTTTAATAATGTATATAATAATAACATTATTTTAAGGATTTTTATATTTTAACTAGATTTCGGTTGGCATTATTTACGGGCTCAATTTAAAAAGTCGCTTATAACCATATTTCAAATATTGCTGTTTTTTTTTTAAATATACATATATAATAACAGTTAGTTAAAATGTAATTTAGAATAACTTTTAATAAAGATAACTTTTCTGAAATTATGCTTTAAGGCACAAGTCTATTCTAATAAATTATAAAAAAATTTTCTGAAATGATATAAATAATTTAAATTTAGACAAAAAAATTAAAAACTGCAAGAGGAAAGTACATTTTAAGGGCTTAACATACTAAAACCAAAATATACATTTTGTTTTTTATTATGTAATTGATATATATATAAAAAAAAAAATCGTTAGATCCAATTTTGAGAAAATCTAAACAAACTAAAGAAGCACATTAATAAAGTGTAAAGTACTAGTACCAGTTGGCCGGTTAAAGGCTTAATATAACATATTCATGTTGTCATGTTGTTGTTGTTGTTGTTGATGTTCATGATTTTGCTTATGTTTAAAATTTAATAGTTCAGGTAGAAGTTTATCCTATATTTTGGGTACAGACACAGATTATTTTCTAAAAATTTTCGGATTCAGTAGATTTCAAAACGTGTATTTCCATTAAAATCTCTATTACAAAATTTTGAACTGATTCACTTGTATTACCTATGGTAAGTGAAAGTAAAATGTAAAAAAATTCATTAGATCTCTAAAAATATATATATAGAAAGTAAGAAAAATTGATAAAATATTTTTTTATTCTATGATACTTATCTTTATCAATTGAAATATTTTATAAGAATTTAAGGAAAATGAATCAGCAAATATTTTATCAAAAGAAAAAAAAATAAATAAAAAGTAAAAAAAAAAGATTAAATAATGATAAAATGTGTTGATAATATTAGATAAAAGTATTTAAATAATTTTCATGGTGTCGGAATATGTTTATTATTTATTCAAGTATAATATTAAAATAATATAAATTATTACGTTTGATAAGATGAAAAATTCATAGAAAGGTATTTTTATCAATATCTATAAAATATTATAATCCGAAAATGTTTGCGATGATGGCTAATGAGTATTAGTATGTCGCGTCATGATTACGTTGCAATGATAGGCTGCGAGCAGAGTTTGATATTTATTTCTAAAAGGAAGGTTAGATTAAATAATAAAAAAAAAACGAAAAATATATCGGCGATGTACTGGAATAAAAAAAAAAAAAAATATAAATTTTGAATAAGAAATTAATGAAACTATTTTATGAAATAAATAAAAAATAGAAGGTAGTGTTTTCTTTTCAGAATTTTTTTGTTTATTATATAAAATTTTTTATGATCATCAGAACAAATACAAATACCATAGAGGACATAAATTTGTTCCGGTTTTATTGCTGAAAGGTAGGCAACCCAAATGACCAACTTAATGTTCAAGAGGCTCCTCTAGAATGGGCCATGCATGGTGAGTAGTTAAATCCTATGGAGCAACAACTGGACATCTGGTCTGAGCAATTAAACGAAAACTCCATTAGTGTATTAGTCATT
>JAAAKE020011218.1:0-10845 GCA_010014785.2 Anisolabis maritima
GTTCTGCAACTGTTTCCACACTCGAAGTGAACTTTGGCCGCAATCTTGGAAAAATAGCAACATTTTCCATCTTTTTTTAGTTTTTTGTAAATAACTCCAAAACTATACTTCCCATCTCAAAATGGTGTTTATTATTATAGAGAATAAAATTCTGTGTCAAATAATTACTTATCTGTTAGAATTCAGTTAATGGAAATGGTAAAGTCAAGAGTCAAATATTGCATATTTTTAAGGAAAATATTTTTCGTCTTATTGATTTGTAACTTGATAGGTGCAAGAAACTGGTGAGTTTGAAAGACAATTTTTATTGGTAAAAGGAAGTTAAGTTTTTTATTCCTAAGGAAAATTTTTTAATTATTCCTATCAAGGGGTGCCAAGTCCTAGGCACATGCATTGTAATTAGAAAATAGTCTATGTCTATGTGTGTAATTAACCGATTTTAATTAATTATATATCATTTGAGAAAAGAATTAATTAATTCTCATTCTATGAACATTTGTTGCAAATAACCTATTTAAGTTAGTACATGTAGATCGGTAAGAAGGAAAAAAAATTTACTTAAAAAATAGCAATTTTTGATCCTTCCCAAAACTGAATAAATAAGTTTATATTTTTATTTAATTAACACAGAATTTAATGCTCTACGATTTTTTTTTTTATTTTGAATTTTTAGAAATTTATGACTGCTCTTTGGCCGGATATAAAAGCTCCGAGGGCCGCAGGTTGAGTTTTGCTGCTCTAGAGAATTCTAGAATTAATAAGAAAACCATAGGGATTGTTCCTAAATGTATATTGATGTAAAGAACCCAAGTGAGCTAAAATATATAACCCAAGTGAGTTAAAATATATAATAATATATTTTATTTCATCCAACGATTTTCCTAAATTTTATACATTTTTGGGAATACGATTTATCCAAAATTATGATAATTCGAAGTTTAACAAAATAGTCCATATTATCCGATCCTTACAAAATCATAGGAAAAACCTGATAGATATAGAAATATATAATTTGAAAATTCTAGTTTATTCAGGATATTACGAAAATTTAAGATTTATGTTTCTAGATTTTTGTATTTAATTTGTAATTTAAGGTTGAGATTGAATTTTCAGATGATTAACGCCTTACAAAAGGGACACCCTATATTAAGCCCTCTATTCTTCTCCGTAGCCTTTCGTCATCATCAACGTGATATGAATTTAATCCACCGTAACGTCTGCCTCTTCGTTTTCGTCCATAAATTCGAGCTTTATTATCGACATTTATAGTCCTTCAACTCGAGCAATTAAAATTTATTTCTTTTGGAAAAGATATTATCCCCACCTCACTCACTCTGGTCCCGGCATCATATTTTTTTCTTTCATAATTATAAAGAAAAAATATTTTTTCTGTAAATCATTTTAGTCACGTGTTATTTTATTTTTTATATGATGTATTAAGGAATAAATCACTGTCAGATTTGGTCTCTCTCTCTCTCTCTCTCTCTCTCTCTCTACCTGATGTGGTCCTTGAAAAGAAAATTATTAGAAGATCCTTCTCCTCAAATTTAATTCATTATTATTCATGGATAGATATACATATTTATACTTGCTCTTACTAATATATGAAATGTTTAGTATAGGGAAAGTATTAAGATCGCAAAAAATATTTTTTTGTTATATAAGAAACCTCCAGCTTAAGATCTGCTTGCTCCAATACTAAACTACAAGAGTGGATTTTATAAAGTAATTTTTTAGACTGCATCCATACAAATTTTAAAAAAATCTATGTTGAGGTTGTAAAGAAAATACGTGTTTTGATAGTGTGTAAGTGAACAAAAGCGAAAATACGTAGGTTAGCCACTTCGCATGAGGTTGGTTTACAAAAAAAAAAAAAAAAAAACCGGCTAAAAAGTACTAATACTTTTTTTTTGATTTTATCAAAATTCACTCCTACGATTTAGATTAAATTGTATCAATTATTTTTAGTTGATCTTTGAATTGTGCTTATCATTATTCGAGTATATATCTCTCACATACTATAATAAAGAAAGAAACCAGTTATGACAGCATAACACACCATTCACTTACTGAAGATAGGACAAAATTGTAAAATGTGCTATAAATCACACCAGATTTTTAATTAACATTTTTCACCCGTCTAAATTTATTAAAATTTTATACATATTAATTTTTTTTCTAGGAAAAAGATGTTGAGGGGGAGGAATCTTGCTTGGGCAACCACGGAGAACTAGTTTGTTAAGGGAATGCTTTTAAATAATTATAGAAGCTTAATTGATTATAAAAATTATCGCAAATATAATTAAGGAATCTTAGTGTTTTGAAAATATATAGCTACAAAAGCTATTAAAAATCTACAGGAAGTTACTAACTCTAGGTATGATATGAGAACAATTTGTTAAAAAAATTAAAGGCTTTGTTCCCCAGGTGAGCAATTTGTATATATCCTATATTACGATAACTGATATCCAGCCCTATTTATTTATACAAATTGCAGTCTACTTGAATAAATTCAGGGAGTTTGGAATCCAAATCCGTTCAGTTGTTTAAAATTATTATTATAGACAATGTTAGACATTTTGTTTAGATTTACTCAACTCAGCATTGCCATTGATAACTCATCTTATATTCATTTATTTATATTTTTACATTTTTTAAAATCCTTTTGGAAAATCTTTTATGCCGTTTTTTGGTCCCGCGCCACACGTGTCTTCAAATGATAATGATACTCCTTTCATTTCTCATGTCTCTAACGTTGACAAATGCAATTGTCTCTTGAAAAGTGTTTTTTATTTTCCCTTTTGAATTCAAAGGGCAAGCTTTATTTCTTTCATCTCCTTATTAGGACTTCGTCTGCGTGAATCCAGTGTCCAGGTAGCTGATGCTTATTGTAATTTTTCACAATCTAAAAAGACTTCTGACAAGTTTTTGTGTCTTATATTCAAGTTATTTTTATTAAGAAAAAAAATGATAATAATCATCAAATATAGATTTATTTTGTAATTTATTTCTTATTAGCGGTATAAGTATTTCAGGGATTAACTATATTTCTAAAGAATTATATAAATGAATTGAAATTTTAAAAAAGATGTGAAAATAATAAGCTAATCTCTCTTAGTTTTTTATGTCTCTTCGGCATCTGAGGCAATATAGTCTTTAAACAATTTCAAATATAAAGGAATGACAAGGCAGACTGCAGCAAAAATAGAAGTCTGGATGACCGAAAGGGAACTTTTCGAACAAAATTATTGGTCCATCTTCAGTTCTTCAGTCACTCATTGGCTATTTATGGTCAGGCCCAAAGTTGTCATGATGTAACATTGTATGTATACATATATTTTATTTCTTTTATAGTGAGTGTCGTGAGGTGACATGCGAGTATATATGAATTATTATTCCTTTATCAGCCTCCAACAGCAACTGACTACTAATCAATTTCAAATATATATTAGTTTTAACCAGGAATATTTATTTATTTCAATTGGTACCCAAATGATTTAAATAAATTTTCATCGGACTGCCCGAGATCCGAACCCACACCTCTTCCTTTTAAGATGACAATATCTTTAACCTCTCAGGGGGAGCGGGGCTCTTCATTTACTTATTAGTGTGAGGGATTGTCACGTTATGGTTGACAGTAAATATCTTTAGATAATATGGAAGTAGATTTTCGACATTACCGACAGTTTTTTGTATAAAGTGAATTTGAACCTGACACCCCTTCAATACAGTATTACTGTTTATCCTGACCTCTATCGCATCATCATTACTAAGTAATAAAAATTATAGAATTTTTTTATCTGATGCACCATTCTCTAGTAGGGACGTTAAGAGGTATTCTTCATTAATGCATTCGTTCATTGTATTTAAGCACCTGCTGAGGATTCTTCCTCGAAAAGGAGGAGATCCATAAGTTAGATGGATAAAAGAATCAGGAATATTAGTTACAGTGGGTGATCGATTAATGAACATAAATGTTAATAGATTTTTATGGAAACAGAAGAGCCAAGAGTTGAGTTAACTCAGGTCCAAATCAACCTCATGTCAAAAATTTATCCACCATAGTGATGCCATCTTCTGGGGAAGGTATCTATAGAGTATTCACTACTTATCAGTCATTGACATGAATTTTGGAAGTGAAGGGGAACATATCTTACCCAGAGCTTCGTTTCTTATTGTGCTTGTTTAATGAAGTTCATTACCCAAACATGTTTGTTGCCCGAATAAAAAAATGAAAATGTGGAAATGTTCCTTGTCCGATTTGTTCGCAGTCTATATAGTAATCTATATAATTAGCTACAAGTAAATAGAAGTAGGAAATAAGGTAACTTCACAGAGTTCTTACTGAGAGATAGACTATGGCTAGTTACCTCATATAAACGGGGATAGGTAGGATTTTACGATATTATAAACTAAAATAAAATATTTGGAATTGTTTTAATATTAGATTTTTATAATAACGAAAACATGGTGAGACCCTGTAAATAAAAATAAAATTTTAATACCCTTCTTTAAATGGGTATCGATACTTAAATTTTTAAACCTAACTGATTATTTTTTATTTTACAAGATTTTTTTTTTATATGATTGAAATAAAAAACTGATATGATCACCCAATTATTTCAGAGTAGTGGTTTTGCATTTTTAAGATTCTTTCTTGATTGAATACAAGTGTCAAAAAGTCTCGCCTTGAGTCGTTGTTTTGGTTTTCACCCTAGTAAGAAAAAGGAAAGAAACCTGTCCCCGACACAGAATGAAGAAGAAGAAAAAGGAGAAAACAAGAAGGCTATATACAGCCAAGCCAAGGCGTTTTCTACATATTTATGGCCATTGTGCCAGAGGCCGGCTCCTTGGTTCCCTTCAAGGCATTTTATTCTTTTTTTCAAAGATCAAACCAATCTGGTTTTGGATTTAAGAAAACGCCAGTTGGGTCAATAAAAGTTTGGAGGCATACATTTTTAACTAAATTAAATTTAAAATAAAATTGTTAAAAAAAAACATATATAACATTTTTTCAAAAGAATATAGAATAGAATTTTATTTTATACAAGTAATAATAATAGATTTGAATTTTTGTCGATTTAGGGTCCATCTTTAATTTCCCGACCCCCGGAAATAATAAGATATGAAATAAAAAATAGGTAGTTAGAATTCCCACCTAAATTCCATCCGTCCAACCATTGAACCCAATTTTCGTGACCCTCCATCATTGAAAACAATCCTAAAATCACCTACACTATCGTCTATCAAATCGATCCCCAATTTCATCTCATTATCATATATTCTTATTTAAATTGAGTCATTTTATATTTTATTGCTTTGTTTTGGCTTTGTCTTTACTATATTTTGCCTTAATTGTGTTTTATTTAATTTTATTTTTTTTTTATTTATTATTATATTTGTTTATATTTACATGTATTTGTCATTATTTTTAGTTATTTATACATCAATGTATTTGCTATTCTTACTTTATATTAAAAATATGTATTTTGTAAATATCCTATGACGGTTAGTCAAAGGAAGAAAAAAAAATACTTAGAAAATAAAATTTATTTTATATATATATATATATATTGAGGAAAAAGCCTTTAATCATATCATTAATCAATTAGTAATATAAACATTTCTCTTTTATTTACCCCTGGTGCATTGTGCACTGAAGACACACACCATTCCCTATCCTCAGTATCTCTCTTCCCCTTACCATATATCTGACTCTGTAATATTAATAAGTTCTTTCGTATAATTCTTATTTCACTTTTTAAACGTAATTTAAAATAATTATAATTGTACAAAATTTTTTATTTAATTTACATTTTTTTTCTTTTGTAAAAGAATCTAAATTTGTATGAAATTTGAATTTATCCCAAAATCCACTAGCTCTAAGTAAATTAATGAGATATTTTTGTTTGTGGAGCTTCTTTTTTTAAAAGGTTTTTTCTAAAAACAATATTGACATAATACCACTTGTAGAAACAGATGTCCCGTGACAAATGAACATGGCACTTTGACCTATGTCGTGCTGTCGCTAAAAAAATTTCAATAAAATCTAAAGAGAAATGGAACATTTTTCAATTTGTAAAGGGGACAGGACAGACACTAAATAGACTTGATATATTTGGACTGGATCACACACAAGACTGCCTCTCATTCATTTGAACATGTTGTTCACTCATAAAGTTAGTTGCTCACAAAAGACACATATTAGATGATAGCTGTCTGCCACCTTCAGACGAATCAAGTGAAAAAAGATTACAATAGATATAAATATGGATTAAAACACCTTGAAGTAGGACTACATATCTTTTTTCTTAAAATAACAAGAGCCTTGAAAAACTTGACTGTTAAAGACAGAATATAAAAAATCTGGTGGGATAAACGCTCATCATACAACTTTCTCTTACCTAAGGTAAGGAAAGCTGAGTAATGTGCTGTCACACCAGATTTTTTGCGTCGGGGCCCCTAGCCTTTCTCTAATTCATCTTTTAAAAGAAGAGCAGTTGCTCTCGCCGATTACCGGGGCTACAACATATGATCTAAGTTGCTCCCGCCATTTACCCGAATAACGGTTAAAGACTACATCAGCAAAGTGGGCTTCAGAAAATATTGAGGCGGACAAGGGTTAATACATTTCAAAAATCATCTAATAAGTAATTGATATATAAATGAATATGAATTTTAATCAAAATCGTTAGAGTGAATTTTGAGAAAATCGAAAAAAAAAAATAAAAAGTACATTAATAAAGTATTAGTACTATTTAGCTGATTCAAAAGCAGCCATTTTGCGAAACCTATTTTTTAGACTCAGGGGACCTTAAAACATGTATTGAAATTTCGACATCATTTTTTTTTTGCGATTCCAATACTTTCTCATTATATAGGTAAGAGAAAGTAAAAATGAATTGAATATTACCAATATTAATTTATACGCTGTTTATTAATTTGGCTGATTAAGCCGTTTCGGCAAGAGCCCTTTAGACCTAAATCAAATACAAGTTTTGAGTGAAATCATTTAAGCGTTTTTTATTTAATTTGTTTCTAAAGCCTTTTACCAGCTCTTAGAAGTTCTATATTAACCAGTTTCATGGGCTTGTTAAGGGCCAGATTAAAAAAAGTGTTATATTTCAGCTCCTATTTCTTTTTCATATCTGGAAAGGCGAACTTTTCATATTTCATTCTTATATAGATATTATATTTAAAAGATTAAAAAATAATGATAAGAAATGAAATAGAATAAGAAACTTGAAATCTTGAAGTTTACCTTTATATTAAATTTCTTTTATTTTTCATTGAGGATTTCCAGAAAGTTAAGGGCGAAATTTTTGTTACCTGTGAAATTAATTAGGCTGGTATTATGGAAGAACGAAATTTCAAATAATAAAAATATTTTTTTTCTTTAAGGCTTTTTCGACATCTGAGAATCCGTCCATATTTATTTAAATGAATTAGTAGCCAATATATTTTAAATAAATTTTACAACTTAGGTCGAGAAGGGAACCATTGACCCTTGGAACCTCTACTTATGCTCCAATGGAGAGAGGCCCTAAAAATATTTCAAACTTTGCATTTAAAGCAACAATTAAGTCTATATATGTTTTAATATTAATATTAATATTTTGTAAAAAAATATTCTTAACATTATATGCCATATAAGAATAAAATATAAAATCTGTATTAAAAGAGTATTCATAGAAGACACACCCCAGAAAACCGATATGTCTAGACAGAAGACAGAGTTAACTTCAGAAAAGCCCTTTTATTTGTCATTTTTTTCTCCCTAACTTAATAAAAACTCATTTTAAGGAATAAGCTAATTTCTATATATGTGATCAAAGGTTTCTAATAGTTTGACGCAGGCTTTTAAAAAGAAAATTCTTTTTAAAGGAAGCTTGTCATCAAAAAACAACTTTTTC
This sequence comes from Anisolabis maritima, assembly GCA_010014785.2. Taxonomy (NCBI): domain Eukaryota; kingdom Metazoa; phylum Arthropoda; class Insecta; order Dermaptera; family Anisolabididae; genus Anisolabis; species Anisolabis maritima. The sequence continues at coordinate 7,914 of JAAAKE020011218.1, forward strand.
CATGTTTTGTTGTCTATTGTAATTGAAAATTAACTAATTAAAATTGAAAAATGTCATCAATAATATACTAGAGATAATATTATTATATCTGCACAAAATTAAAATCCGAAAATGTTTGCCATGACACGCTGTTGATTGGCCATTGAGTGTCGCGTCATAAGGGCATTGCAATCATAGGCTGCAGAATTTGACATCGATTTCTAAAAGGAAAAATATATCAGGGTTGTAAATATAATACAAAACATGACAAGAATGTTAATATTCAAAAGGGTGATAACAGTGTTAACAACGCGGTTGCATAACTAGAGAATCAGAACTATATATTCAAAACTACATATAACGAGAGAGGAAACGTTACCATTTTTTCTTCATTTGTTTCATTTTGGAAACTGGTTCTTCATTTAAGAAAAGATTAATTTTATTTTTCTATTTAGATTTTTTATTGGATCATCTTTTAGTTACTCTTTAAACCTATACTCATTAGAAACATGGGCGCACACACACACAAATACAAACATGAATCAAGGTAGGGCTTTCAAATTCATGAATAACTTAAAAAAACGGACAGCCCAAACTACTTTGGAGAGTTGACATCCTACGCAAAAATCAAAATGAAGAAGTGGTTGGCCATCAAATAAAGTCTTATTTCGCCAAGTAGACAGTTTGTTGGATTATAAACTGATAGCTTCATTAATGATTACTTTTAATTTAAATATTATCTTAGTAATAAAGTTTCAAAATTAACCTCTTCCCTTTTAACTTTATAATATATGTTTATTTTAATTAATTTATAAATGAATGGGATTAAATCTGAAGAAAACTTTTTTTAATAGATAAAGCGTTAGGTTGCTTATATAAAAAAGATTTTTCATCTTCGTCACAAATAATGAAAGAATAAAATTAGGTGTTTATAAAGTCACTATTTTGGATTAGAGGACATGGTCATGTTGGAAATCATAGACCCAATAGCTTCTGCTTTCGGAAAAAGCCCTTAAAACCAAAGAGTGCAGGGTAAAAAAGATGTTTAAGTGAGTGCCAGAATTTGTTTCCTGTTGTTAAGAGATAGTTCCAATTGTTTATTACTTGATATTCCATTATTTATATATATATATTTTTTTTGAGTGAAGGAGAGAGCCCTCTGGATATGCCATTGTACCCATAAATGACTATTACCTCTTTGGTGCCTCTTTTCCTATAATTATTAGCCACTCCCAATCTCTAAGAAGAATCAAAACAACCATATTTATTTTATTTATAAAAAAAATCCACCGAACACATTAATTTTATATTTAAAAAAAAAAAGATCAAGAATTAATTAATAGGAGTAAAAAAATTTAAAATAGTATATTTAATTAAACAGCAAGTCAATTTATTTTAAAATGCTTATTCCAATAAGGCAAAACATCATTTTAGTGATTTTAGATATGGATGATTAATGTTTTTTCTAATAATCAATTTTGAAATAATAATAGCTATAATAATATGATTTTTAGATAACACTCAGAATTAATAATAGAAATTAAAAGGATATTCTCAAGTTAATTTTTTCTCTCATTCTTTAGTTACTACATATTATATTAATATATTAATCATTCAATAAAATCTCGAGATAGGAAAAGAAGTGGGCTTATTTGTAAAAAAATAAAAACCTGTTTAGGGAAAACCCTTAAAGATTATATTCTAAAAGGAAAAGATGATAGCGCGAAACTATTGTATTTGTATTGTATTTAGGGAACAATTGTTGAAAAAACATTGAACGAAAAAATTTTAAGGGAGAATGTATGTCTTTTAAATTCTGAATTGCTACATCTTTAATCAATGTTTGTGAGAGAAAATATGCTCCCTCCCTTTATAAACTGAAAATAATAAAAATAAAATAATTCCCAATCAATTTCATTTATATTTTTCAGAGTAGATAGTAATTAAAGTATTAATTTGAATTTGGTTTGTACAGATGTCTGGCCCGTGAATGCGATGAGAGAGCGACTGCAAGGGCGGCTCGCGCAGGCCGCGAGATGCGCCTGATCGGTGTCCGAGAGGCGCCTACCTTCGCCCACCTGCGGCTCGCAGGCGCCACGCTCTTGCTGCTGCTTCTGCTGCTGCCCACGAGTATGTCTAGAGCCTAGAACTATCATTCCCTTACTTTAGAAATAATATCGATCGAATCTGAAGAATCTTATTATGACTATTAGGTACTATAATAAAGTTCGCGTTTGGTTGTTGGAAGGTAGGCCTCCTAAATAATCAACTAATAGTTTTTTCGTTAATTGCTCCAAAGCTAATCACGCATGAGTAGTTGCCAATCTCTCATAAGACTTCAAAACAGAAACTTGCTTTTAAACAATCAATTTCTAGGGAGTTATTGAATAACAAATGCTTTTTAGCTTTAGAGGAGCTCTGGAGCAATAAATCAAATGATCTATTCGTTTTTATTTTAGTTTTTTAAATCTTTTTCGGCATCTGAAGCCATTTAGACTCCGTCAATATTTATTTAAATTAATTGGTAGCTAATATAATTTATCCTTTTGAACGGGAAGCGAACCACTGACATCTAGATGATTAAACAAGATCTCTACCTCTGAAAAAATCCATTAGTTGATCATTTGGGTTGCCCATTTTCCAGGAACAAAACACGAACTTTTTTATTTACCGCATCGTATCAAAGTTGGTATTATTCTGTTATGTTGCTTATACAGAGATATGAAATCAAATATTAAACTAAATAAAAGCCTAACAACGACATTCCATTCTAATAATAATATACAACTTGGCAAAATGAGATGAAATAATTACAATAACTTTCAACAACAAGAATATAAATAAAAAGTACTCTATCGCCTAAAGTAGTGGCAAGGCTCTTGATTATACAGCATGGCTTTATAAAGGGTAGCAAAAATTTTTTATAAACAGAAAAATAAATGAATCATATAAG
>JAAAKE020011229.1:0-28594 GCA_010014785.2 Anisolabis maritima
CCATTTTTGAATCTATATTATAAATTCTGTATTTTTAAAATATATATACTATATATAGTGTTTAGTTTATTTATCCTATTAAAATAACAAGCTATATATATAACTTGAGAGGTTATGAAAGCCCGCGCATAAAGCATATATATATATAAATAAAATAAATATATTGACGATGAATAAGTCCTAGATGGCTAGATCCAACTAAACACAAATACAAATTTAAAAATTACATAACACAAAACAACGAAAAATAAAACAAATCAAAAATGAAAAAAAAAAAAAAAAAAAAAAAAAGAAATATATGCTCATTAACAACTTCACATATTTCCTTCAAAAGAAAAAGAAAAAGTATTTAGAAATTGAGTGTGATCATGAACAAATTGCGCATTAGCCACCTCAACATTTGCCTTAAACTGTTAAGAAAAACCTGGCTTTAACTTTAACAAGGATGGTATAACCTCATTTTATTACCGTTAATTTCTGCGTTTGAGAACTAAATAAAATTCCTACACAACTCTAGTACTTTAGGACTAGACTTTAGGAAATTTAAAATAAAATTTTTATTTTAAGGTTAAAAATAGGATATCAATTAATTTAAATAAATATGGTCTAAATGATTTCAGATTCCAAAAAAAAAAAAGTGAAAATAACAGGCTAAGGTGACTCTGTAGTTATAATACATTACATAATACTCTGTATTACAAAATATTATAACTATAAGGGAAATTCTTTTTGTATTACTTAAATATTATTGATATTTTTTAAGTTGGGCCTATTCAAATCTCTATCCATCATCATCTTTTAAAAATCGTGAAATAAAAAGTATATCAGATTTCCATTATAAAAAGTAAGCCTAATTATTTGTTTTTGCATTTCTGCAAAATGTGGTTCGTATCGTTTTTATAAAAAATATCAAACTATTTAAAATATTAATTCCTTTGAATATATATTTAATGATTTTTCAATTTTTTTTTTTTTTTTTATACTGATATTACAAGTTAAAGGGGAGAGACACAGAGTTTTGCAGGCAACATTACGATATGAAAAGAAGAGAAGTTAAAGAAAAAGTTTGTTTGTTCCATTTAGTTTAGGGATGTTGAGAATATATGAAAACTGGTATCCGTGAATACGAATACGAGTAATTTGAATTTGGCTTTTGGAACCTACGGGCCTGGTTCATAAAGGAACAGGCCTTTGGGCCTTTGTAGATATTTGACAGAGAGCCATCAAGTAGAAGGGTAGTGAATCGCAATACCCTCTCCTGTTCATGATAGACTCAAATGTTAAGAAAAATAATACCTAGCAAAATGAACAAATTTCTCAAAAAATGTATAAAAGAATAAAAAAAAATTTTAAATAAGTAAATAAAAGATATAATAACTTCTATTTGTCAACGTTTTAGACTGATTCAGCCATCTTCAAGGCCGGGCAAAGCCAATTTATTTTTACATCTACATATAAAAATTTAATAATAATTTTTATATAGAGATATATATATGTGTGTGTGAAGAAATGTATCCTGATTTTATATTAAAACACCCATAAAAGAATAAAAATTTATAAATATATATAAATTTTGTTTTGACAAATGAATTTTTGTTTGCTAGGTAAGTAGTAGATAAGCCTTAGCGCCGTCATGCCCCAGACTACTTTGCCCTTTTCTGATTATAATTATAACCTTAATAAGATAATGGCAAGATCCTAACTAATTAATTAATTTTCATGTTTTTTTTTTTTTTAGAGAAAAGAAAGAGAAAAAAAGAATTGAATATAACATTATTTAATTTGTATGTATTTAATAATATATGGTATGTGATGGTAATATATAGCATAATTTAATTATGTATTTTATTATTGGTCGTGATTTAGGTATAGATGAGCCCGCCGACCTATCGCATAGGCTGCTTGATAAAAGGGGAAATATTGTCATAGAGGAAAAATTTAGCTCAAATAATTTATGGTCGTCATCAAGCATCAAGATTTCAGTATTCCTTTAAAATGTGGCGAATATATAAATAAAGAGAATATTGCATTTTCAGGAGAAAAAAATGATGATTCGATCTTTATAATCTAATGTACATAGTCAAGCTAATCAATTTATTTAATAGAGACGATAATAAAGCTCGAAACGTTTGAAATTGCCAGTTAATTTTTAATTACCAGTTGCGCGCAATTCGCTTCTCTAATATTAAATTATCGACTCTTGTTTCTATTATTAATAGTTAAGAAACAAAATTTTAATCGCACTCAAAAAGGAAGAAGAGAAAATTAAAGGAGTATTTTCTTGAAAAGAGTAAATTTATTTAAAGTATTTAACTATATAACTATACATAATTGCTAAATTGCAATATTTATTTACTTAATATACTTAATTAGGATCGGTTGAAGCATCGGTTTCTTCAGTTTGAAGTAGTGAGTAGAGATAGCACTCACATGACATTTTGAGTCAATGTGCCAACGCATATATTTATGTGAGATTAAAATTGTTTACACTTTTGAATTTGACAAGGACAGAGGTGTCATGAGAGTGCTATCTCTTGTATACACTTTTTCCGATCGTTGCACTTTTCAGTCATTTTTTTATTTTTTAATATTGGAAAAAATTATAGGTCCAACGGACCTATAAATACCAGTAGTCACATGCAACCAGGAGCAATGGGGACTTTAAAGCTATGGGGATAAAGGAAGACTGGAATTGACTGATTCTACTAGTCGCGAGTTTAATGACATGGGGGGTGTTGGGACGATGACTCCCTTGTGTTGCAGACAACAATTAAGGCAGATAGTGGCAACTACTCTAAACTCAAATGTAAATTTAGGGTAAATGAACCTTCATGTGACTTAAAGGGTAGAGTAATTAATTGATTGCACTTGCATTTCATATGACGTAGTCATGATGTCATATCCAGTAAGCAAGGGTAAATATAGTACGTAGTGCGATTATTGGAAAACAGCCTGTCTTGAGGAGAAAGTTCAAAACCCCGCGTTTTTTAAAATTGGACCTAATTATATAGAGTAGGATGCCAAGAAAAAATTAAGATAAATTTAGGTCAAGATTTTTCTCGATAATTATTAACTATTCTGAATTTTTGGGTAGAAGTATTTTTCTAGATACAAATTATAAACATTTTATTCCATCGGCAAATCCAAATCTGGAGCCTGGAATAAATTTGGTGAAAAATTTGAAAAAAAAAATTAGTCTCTGTCCCTTGGTCCCTATTAGAATGTTGTTTCCAGAATCAAGGGTTAAAGGTTCCCTTCTCGTCATGAAAAATAAAATTTATTTAATATAGCTAGGATATAAAATAATGGTGGGATTGAGAGAAATCAAAAAGACAGCTAGGTTTCTTCATTCGTATGTGTAATATTATTAAATCAGCATTTACTCGAAGCCGAAACGTTAGCTGTTACGACGTGATTACCACCAGGATTGCGAATTGTTGCCGATCATTGTTGATGGCATTGTTGACGGAAGTTGAACGGTGGGGGTTGTACCCAGGGACGAAATGTTAAATTAAATGATTAATTATTTTAAATGTGTATTTATTTAGAGCAAAAGCATTCATTCGAACAAAGTGACGAGTATAGTTCTGAGATGGTTCTGTTGATTCTCTTTCAAGTCTTAGGTTTATTTATAGGTCACAATTTAATTAACATACGCAACTCTGCAAAAACATCAGATTTTTTTTCTTTTATTTCTTTAATCTGATGTGATTTGGTCATTTGAATTTTTCATCAGATGTTTGCAAATTATTGAAATTATTCTATTTTATATTTTATGGTCAAATTTTGAGCTCCAGGCTCCATAAACAGCAAAGAAGAATGAATTAGCTGCCTTTATGATTTCTCTCAATCCCAAATCTCTTTAAATCAATTGATTTAAATAAATATAAGTGAATCTTAATTAATTAATAATAAAATTGTTCGAACTTCTTAAATAGCTTCAGATGCCGAAAACTATTTATCAATTATTTTTTTCGTTTTATTAATAGGCCTCTCATATTTTTTGAAATTGTCAAATTATAGATAACACTAATGAACCTTTATCAGTGTGTTTTATCATTTGTTCATTAAGTAACATGATTTATTATTAATTTGTTTTGGGGCTGGGAAATCACGGAAAACAAGAAAAAAAGAAACTGAGAAAAAAAATGTTTTTTTTTTTTAATTTTTTTTTTTTTTGTTGTTAAATGCTTTAATAATAAATAAACTTGCAACCATTAGGGAGATGTGATTAGAGTGAATATTTCTCTATTTTCACGCTGCGAGAAATCGATAGTCGCGTGCATTAATTGTGAGGGTGGCGATATTGACTTATCTGGGGCGTTTCATTTGATCACGGCCTATCAGCCCAGTCCTCGCTCCCTTTTACTCCCATGCTCCCATGCTCCTTTGCTCCCTTGCTCCTTCGTTTCCTAATGGCTCCTCCAGCAGAGCTCCTTCTGCTACCATTCATATGTTATCAGCTTTTTACACACATCTTAAGGTCTCCATTTACAACAGTTGCAAAAAAAAATATATATATAAATATATAGATCTCCTTTAAGATTATCAAAGGATGCTGTATAGGCAGCCAACAGAATAAAAATGTAGTTTTTTTTTTTAGAAATTTTTTAGGGTATATGTATTTTTTAATCATTGAAAAATAATTCATTCAATTATTATTTTTTTCTTTTACGGAATCAATACCATTTAGATCCCGTCCATATTTATTTAAATTAATTAGTACAATTTAAGAGCCCTTGTACTGATAAGCAGTACATGCATCAGTCAGCTGCATGTCACAGTAAGAAGCGCAGGATAATCAGCTCTGGAGCAATCTACCCACTTCACCGAAACGAAGTCACAAACTGCTCCGCTACTTGTAACGAGCCTGACCTACTGCAGTACTTGCATCGTATTCAAGGACCTTAATTTAAATAAATTCTATCTCTCAGGTCGAGAAACGAACCGTGACTCTTAAATTTGTTAACTAATTATTATTTTATATACAAACTTATTTATATATAGTGTAAAATGAAAAAGTTGAATAAATTAAAAAATAGTGCAATGTAGTAAAATTTAGGCATTTTTTATTAAAGTTGACAAATTTACTCCAAATACTCGGGTTCGAGTCCCAGAGCGACAAACATTTTTTTCATAAATCCAGACTATAATAGATTGTTTATTATTATTATTATTGCATTATGTTAAACAAAAGGACAGTAATTTTGCACAATATTTTTGAACTTAAGAAAGGATGCAACCGGAACGTTACCTAGAAATATTAATTTATTTATTACATTGTAGAAAGAACTTTTCATTTCTCGATATTTTTTAGATGTGTTCTTAACTAAGGCCAAACTGGCCCAAATTTTTCATCTAGCTTTCGGATTTTTCCTTTCATAAAATTTTGTCTGACCTTTTTTTTTTAATATTTGTTTTTACAGCTGTTAGATCTTGCTAAATTCTATAATTAACATTACATGACGGGTGGGGTATCTCTGATTAGAGATTCCCCTCTCTCACAAGTTACGTAAGTAATTTGTTTCGTAAATCTTTACATAACTTAAATTTTACGTAAGTCAAATTTGTAAATTGCTTAAGTGTATCTGTATTCGTAAGAAACTCGAATATTTATTATATATATATTTTTTAAAGTCTCTTCGGCATCTTGGGCCATATAGACTTTTAAACATATTATGTATATTCTTATTACGATACAAATTATCCAGCCATATTTATTTATATCAATTGGTATTATATATATATGTTCTGAAAAGCTTCCGCGGCTCGTTGTATGTGGAATAATGTTTTCCCGGGTTGGTCTGCGTTGATTGTTGAGATTGACTCGACGTTTCTGCTCTCCTTTTGGAGCCATTTTCAAGATTGTTGGGTTAAGGAGTGATGGTGGTGGTTTACGGGGTCGCAATCTTGCTGGTATCCAAAGGGAGAGTCGAAACGTCGAGTCAATCTCAACAATCAACGCAGACCAACCCGGGAAAACATTATTCCACACACAACGAGCCGCGGAAGCCTTTCAGAACATATATATATATATATATAATACCAACCCGTGAAATTCCATATATATATATATATATAAAATTTATACATAGTTTTATAAATGATAGTATTTATTAGGATATAAGCTATAAATGTATGAAAAAAATATAAAAACAAAGTTTAGAGTTTTGAATAAATTTTAATTGATAGTGTCGCACTATTATGGAGATTTTCCTGTTGTGCGGCCAATATTTATTATATGTAAATAATTAAATAAAATAAAATAAACTAATATAATTTTTATATAAAAAACAATCTTACATAACTGTGAATTTACATAAATACGGTGGTTACTTAATTTAAAAAAATATTGTCGAGCAATTTTCTAACTACACGGATGATTTTCCACTGACAAGTTCAAGTTAAGGGTCATTCGGGGGAATCACGCACGAATCAATTATCTGCTGGCTGAAAAGGTTTGCCTTGTTGACATCATTTGCAATCATGGGCGTAGTTAAATATGGAAAAAAATTCTTAATACTTAATATTACTCATTTATATTGAAATGATATTGAATTTCCTTTCAAAATAATTCTACTCGCCCCCCCCCCCCTCCCCCTCTCTACTCAAATGTCTCTCTTTGAAATGTAAAAGCATTTCCTCTTTAATAAGAAATTTATCGTGTAAAAAAAAAAAAATTTAAATTCAATAAAAAATAAAATTAATTCAATTCATTTAATTATTTGACAATTATAAAATATTTTAAATAAAAAAAAAAAAAATTAATATGAAAACCAATTTGTTAATTATCTATTTAAGTTATTCATTTTTTTTTTAATTTTCAGCTATAGAGGCCTTGCCAATTTTTGAATAAAAAACAGTAGAAATTTGATTACCCGGGCAGCAATCATCCGGATCCTCAATGTTAAATACGTGTTGGACAGCCCTCTTATATAAACTGTTAACTTGCGAAAAAAAAAAAAAACTTTGACATAATTATTATTGTAACTGGCATTTGAAAGAAAGCGAATAAAATTTTCTTTTGTATCCAAATGGAATATGTAATAGCAATATTAAAAAAATTTTAATATTATATATAATATTAACAAAAAAAAAAAAGAAAAAAAAAAGCAGACAATATTTAGAAAAATAACCCAAAACATGAATGCAACACAAGAAGTCTGTTGCTACATATCACCGACATTGACAAATTGGACTCGATATTTCATTTTACGGAAAAAGCTCTAAAAAGAATCATATAACAACATATGGAATTAAATAATATAACTTGAGTTCAGGGCGGAGAGGGTGAACCTGGGAGAGTGGGGGGGGGGGGGGTTAAAGAAGTTGAACTCTACTTCTTTTTTCTTGCAAAGAATTCTTAAGTAAAATTTTGTTTTATTAAAACCAACAGTGCGTCAAAACTTGGTTGAAAAATAAATCTATTACTTTCCCCTTTTATGATTAATTAATTAATGAGCAAGTAATATCTGATTTTTTTTTAAGTGTATAAAAAAACGAACTTAAATTAGAATGATTTACTAAGCGTTTCAAAATAAATTGGACAAACTCTCAGGCCGTTTTCCAATAACCGCACTAAGTGCGACATTCACCCTTGCTCGCTCGATATGACGTCACACCTGCGTCATATGAAATCCAAGTACAATTTCAAATCTACACTCCTTGATGGCACTAAATTTACATATTAAATTTAGGATAGTAGCCATCCCCCTAATAAGAAAGGGGAAGGGAAAGAAAACAGTCTACCCCGAGAGGTGAGATGATAAAACTGATCAACCCCCCCCTCCCCCTTTATACAAATGAAAACATGGTAAAAAATATTTCAAAGCCGCTTCAGTATTGGGCTTTAGGAGGAGGGGCAGGGTGGTAACGTTCTTCGTTTTATCCATCACCGACGGTTTTTGTGAAAATCTGAATAAGGCTTTGCTCAGGTCGAGCTGTGAATGGTCGGCTGACTCTCATTCCTTCCTTCTTCCATATTCTTAGTACTGAAGTTTCATCAAATAGAATTTAGTTTAATATTTGATTGATTTAAATAAAATTTATTTATTTATTTATTTTATTTCAACTATCTTGAGAAGTTTACTTTGTCAAATATGAATAAATAATAAAATAATTCTAATAAATTTTTTATTTTATTTTTTTTTTTTAATTATAGAAACTTCGAGATTTGAAGTATGTAAAAATTTAATTATAAATTTAATCAATTTTTGTTAAATATGCAAATTAAAAAATTACAATTTCATGCGATACACATACGTGTGTGGATATCTTAAAAAATTATGCCTTAGAGTTATTTAAATTTGTATATAATCTAGGGGAGAGAGGGACGACATGACATGATTTCGGACGGAGGGGAGACATGTCCGAAAGCATTGTGAGCTCAAAATTAACTACGAATTATTATATAATAATTTGCCCATAAAGCGAATACAAATCAATATTGTAATCTCAACTAAATTTTCTATAGAATCTATTTTAATAGACAAAAGACGTAATTAGAGAAAATCTTTTAATTATGAAATTATAATTAAATATTTTGAAACACGATTACCTTGGTTGCCTAATTATCAGGATTCTCGTCTAGAAATTAATTACTCATTGATCTAAAGTTCTTTTTAGGGTATCAGAAATCGATTTTATGCTGGAATTAAAACGTTTTTATGACCATTATATAAAAAATCAAACAAAATTTAAATTAATAAATAAAAAAATGAAAAACAATTTCAATAATGAATAAAAATTTTATCTAAATGTCACTAAAATGATGTTTACTATTGTTGCATAAAATTGTTTAATAAATAAGGTTAAAAAATAAACCGTGAAGCGTTCATTTAAACTTAAATTAGTCCAATCCACGCATTCAACAATTTTATGTAAAAAGTCATTTTTCTAATTTTTAATGTATTTTAAATAAAAAATTATTTATTTATTTTTTTTAATATCCTCTTCAAATGACTTTATTTTAAAAAAATGTTTTTTGCTTGCTGGAAGAGGCTATTTTTTTCTTTCCACTATTTTTAATTAATGTGAAAAAAAATAATCTTATCACAGAATTATTCATTCAATGTAACAAAAGGAAAAACTGAAGAATATTTTAATTTAAATATATATATTAGATCTTCTTAGAAATTAACAACTGCACATGAATGGTCCGCTCGTGAGGAGCAAGTAATCAAAAAATCATTGGTTATCTGGGTTCCAGCAACTAATTTCTACAATCCATGGTATATATAGTACATATCTTTAACAATACAAATTAAAAGAAAGAGAACTCTTTTGTGCCTCATAATATGCAGAACATGACAAAAAATTTATGTTGGCCCTTAGTATAGGTGGACCGAGAGGTAGAATTTCCACCTCCTAGGGCTCCTTGAGTTGTTAAATCCACTTAGCTCAATTTTAAAAAATTCTAAATTTTATTGTCAATTTTAACATTCTCCCTCCCTAATAAATGTCTTAGCCACTCCCTTATCCTTGATATATTCTAATTTTCCACAGAGAACTTATTTATATTATTCCTTCAAAATTAAATAATTTTACTTATATACATATATCTCCGTACATGTAATATACATTTAGCAGAAATTCAATTTCATTCATTTAAAGCCTCTCCATATTTCTGCTTCAATGATAAGAAGTCTTTCCAAGTATATATATAGAATGTTTATAAAACTTGGGTTATATATGAAAATCTTGAGTTTAGTGAGATGGAGAGAGATGTTGACACAGCCGAGATTATAAAATTCACCTGCGCTGTGTCAACGTCTTGCTTTCTATTATAATAAATAGTATTCAAGAATTTTTATTGTATGACGTAAGTTTTATAAACAAGTTATTATTAAAAACAAAATATTTACATCCAAGATTAATAAAAAAAAAAATATATATTATTTCCATATGTTTTGAAAATTATTAATTTAAAGTAGAGTATAAAAAAAAATTGAGATGTTAATATATAAATTTATAATATGACTAGGCCTAATAATCTGACGGCCCGAATTGAAAAAATTAAAAAACAATTATTATTATTTTCTATAATTTAAATTTCATTATTATTATTATTATTATTATTATTATTATTGAGTAGTTAGTATTAATGTACACACTTGGAAAGTAAGTAACTAGCAACCCGAGCAAGGGTGGTATTTTTTCTCAGGCCCCTATATACCAGTCTCTTCACTCCCGCTTAAAGTGGCTTTACTCAATTCGCCAATGTTTATGATATTTATACCACGACCGTTACTTGAGGCAAATTTAGCTTTTTTTTTACTCTTTTTCGGCATCTGAGACTTTGTCCTTATTTATTTATATTAATTGATAGCCAATAGTATAAATAAAATTTTGTCACTCGGAGTTGCTCGGGGGTCAGACTGCCCCATTGGAATTTGGTTATTGTATCTATCGTATCAAAAAGAGCCAGCGATTATGGAATCCTAGAAATATAAAAAAAAAAATCTACTTTTTTTTTATATAAATGTAATTTAATATGTAAAAATATTAACTAAGGCAAAATTTTATCGAAATTGTTATTAGAATATCTTTATTAGATGGATAATATTATTAATTGATTGTTTGTGTAAAAAAAAAAAATAATTTTGATTTAATAATCCAAAGAGCGAATTGGTAATTTTATTTTTTTTTATTAACTACTTCATTTCATCGAATTTTATCGTGAATTTTTTTTTTAAGTATTTGAAGGAATTGAAAATAAATTGATTGTTTCAACGATATTTATAAATTAAATTTTTTTTACTTAATTTAAAAACTAAACTAATCAATAAAAACGAATCGCAGAAGAGCTCGCTTGTTTCCTAGAAATGGTGATTGGCTCCAGCTGCTTTATGAGAAGACCGTCAAATTTTCTCTTAAACTTTCTTAAAAATTTATAGTAAACTTTTTATAGCACATTTGTTCAATTAAAGAGCGCCGATGTGAAAAGTTAGAAGAAATTTTGTTAGAACAAAGAAAAAGAAAAAAACATCTTAGAGGAGCGAGATGGTATGATTGAAAGCAGCAAGATGTCATGCTCATGTAGCTGAGGTTTATACAGTATTCTAGGAGGATAGGGAAGTGTTGTTAAGGCTTCAGGTGATAAATAATTTCGTTTTATTACTTTTTACAGAATCATCAGGCGATATTTATAAATTAAATTTTTTACTTGGTGGTCGATCGCCTGAAAGAATATATTAATTATCACCTGACGCCTTCTAAACACTCCTCTATCCTCCTAGAATATTCAGACGTCATCATGAATCCATACATTTTACATATATACCGTATATACAATTAAAAAGTTACAATTACAAACGGTTAAATAAATAGATTATTTATAATTATTTATTATTTAAATGCCACCGGAAAATCAACTCATTTCTCATTTATAGTCTTTAATAAGATATTTTTAGAAAAATAAAAAGGTTGCGGAAATTCGTTCGTTTTTGCTTGCTGGAAGGTAGACAACCTAATTGACCTAAACATTAATTGTTCTAGAACACAGGTGAATGCACCCCTGGGGATGCAAAATGCTTCTTCAGGGGGTGTGAGAGACCAAGAAACACTTTGTAATTTTAATAATTCAGACGTAAGTTTTTAATCAGTTGTTAATAACAATATATGCATTGTTTAAAACTATAAAATAATATAAGTAAAATTTAAATTAAATTTAAAATACTCTAAATTGAAAGTTTGAAATAAGATGGTAATTGTATACTTCCAATTTTGGACGATAGGTACCATATTTTAAGTCTTTTCAAGTCAGGGACTTGCCAACATTGATTTTGTCCCTCATTCTGCTTCAATAAATCGCTAATTCTGAATTTTCATGAATAAATTGGATTAATATACCATATCATTGTTTTTTATTTTTTTTTCACTTCACATTAAATAAAAAGTTGATATTTTTGAATGAGGATGCGGAGACAAATTTTGAAAACTTAAAAGGTGCTAGCATTAGGTTAATAACTACTCTTCTAGAGCATCTCTAGACCGAACCACGCATGCGCAATTGTTAAATATTCCTAGAAATTAAAACCTAATAAAAATTGATTTCATAAATTTTTAGATCGAAAAATATCATTGAATGGAAAATTAAAATATACCACCTATAACTTAATCAAGATCGTAATCACACGACATTTCATCACAGTACTCAGTTTCACTATTTTCTAAATCATCATTTTTGTAATTAGAAGAAAAAATTTCAGTTTTTTATTTTTGTCCTTAATGTGCAGAAAAAGACAAAGTTCTGCATATTCAGTTTGAATAAAAACCGAATTTTGAGATAAGATTTAAGAATAAAAAAATAGTTTTTGAGTCCTCAAAACGTATATCAATTTTATTTATTTTTATTATTATTATTCTTTTTTTAAGAGATAAATTAGATAAATTTAGAATAATAATAAAATATTCAGTTTAGTCGAAATTAGTTCATGCAGAGATGAATCGCGAAAGTAAAAATCATGATCGATGCAGATAAAAAATCATGTTTTTTGATCATAAAAAAACCAAAAATTTGCACGATGCCAATACCCGTCTTCATTACCCTGATGAGAGAGGGGACTATTTCCCCTCAGGTCAATATTTATAAATTTGTCCTAAAAGCTTGGGTTAATATTGTTTGTTTTTCTTTTTTTTCCTTTTCGTTTATTTTGTTTACTTGTTTATTTCATTCATTTTTTTATATATATTTGCTCATGTCCAAAAAAAAAAGACTTTTTGCGTTTACTATTGCTTATTATATATGAAAATTGAGGATTGTAAAAATCATCTGTTGATTTGTGTCGCTTGCTTAACTGGCCTTTAGAAAGTCAAAATTATCCATATATACAATTCCAACACATTCAAAAAAATTTTTACAATTCAAAGTAATTGTCTGAAAATAAAAAAAAAAAAACTTTTTTATTTAGTTATAGTTTTCTCTTTCAATATGGGATGAGTTTTTTTTTTTTTTTTTGGGCATTAGGCATTCATCTCTCGGCTTCAGGTTGTGTGTCAGCTAAACTTATTTAAAACCTCGTTTTAACCAAAGATTTTTTTTTAGATTCTGGAAACGAAAAACATTTATCTTAGTTTGTTACTCGTTAAGGGTGCTAGAAATTTTTACAAACATATAAAATTGATTATAGAGAAAACAAAGTGATTTGTGATTTATTTTCTAAGATGGTATGTGATTATGGAAATTGTTTAAAAGTTAACGGCAAGTCAGGATTCTCTTTACGTCTTTTTATTAATGTTTCAATTAATTATATAAAATTTTGATAAAAAAAAAAAAAAAAAAAAAAAACACTTCAAACAAAAGACGTTTATAAATTGAATATAAAAGAACTTTTGTTTGCTTTATATTTGTTCATAAAACTTTTCGCGAAACGTTTATTTATTTAAATTACATCGTTCTTTCCCTAAAAAAGAATTGTTTTTTCTAATTTCTTTTTTGTCCATTGAAGTATTCTAAAAAAAAAAAAAAAAAAAAAAAAAAAAACATTAAATTCGACGATTAATAAAGTGAGATAAATATGAGGAAAAAAAATATATACTTTTTTCTATGATTATTTATTTATTTATTTATTTATTTATTGCATTATTGTCAAACTCCAATATACTCACTTCTATTTTTCGTGAGAGAGGAAGGAGATAAGAGGATTAGAAGTTGGACCTCCATTCGCAGAGCTCCTATTTTTTTTTTTTTTTTTTTATTATTTAAGTTGTATTTTTGAAGTTTGATTTGATTCTTTTAGATTTTCATGATTGTTTAGTGAACTGCTTATTGTTGAATAACACAACAATGGCCAGATTTGCCGATTGCCCTTT
Organism: Anisolabis maritima; assembly: GCA_010014785.2. NCBI lineage: Eukaryota > Metazoa > Arthropoda > Insecta > Dermaptera > Anisolabididae > Anisolabis > Anisolabis maritima. Next base: position 13,813 of record JAAAKE020011229.1, read on the forward strand.
TTTTCGTCGATTTGAAAGACAATAGCAAACAAAGGTCAGAAAGCAATTAAAATAAGAATTTATTTAACTCTGGAATTCGGAGAAAATTTATTTATAAATAATTTGTGTATTAATTTATGTATAATTCAAATATACATTCTCATTCTCTTAACAAAAAAAAAAAGTTTTATTTTTCGTGTAAAAATTTTCCTTTTCCTTTCTTCATATTTGTAATAAAGGAAAAAAAAAACAATTCATACTAGAAAAAAAAAACTTTAAATTAAATTAAAAAATATTTCTAAGTGAAATGCTATTAAAATGATAATTAATTAAATAAAGATCTTTATTGATATAATTAGAAAAGCATGTCAAAAAGCTCGAGAATATAAATATAAAATTATGGATAAATATAAACATTAGGTAAATAACTCTCCCATTCTCAAAAAAAGAGAGGTAAATATTTATTAATATGTGTTCAGTTTATTTGAAAATCTAATTAAAAAAAAAATCCTTTCAGACAAATTAATTTGTTAATAAATTCAAATAAAAAGTCATTATGGAAAACAATATTCCTTATATATATATATATATTTGTATTTATTTTTAATTAAAAATTTTTTGATTGTTTGGAATTTAAAATTGTTTGATCTTTTTTTCCCCATCGAAATTCTAGATAACTTTTTTTTTACTTCTCTTTGTTTAATTAGACACCCTAAATTTAATACCTTTTAATTTTTTTTATAATCAAATATTATAATGTTATAAATTATATTAAGAAAAAAGAGAGCATAAAGGGTCAAGGCTTGTATTCAGATTAAGAAAAACCTTAACTTAAGGGAAATTTTACAATGTTTTTATTCTATAAACTATCTTGATTTAAAATTTTTCTTGACTGTTAATAAAGAGAACTTAGAGAGATCTTTTAACTAACGATTTAGAAAAAAATTTAATTTAAACTATCTATTTAGAAAAGCATATAAAAAAAAATTTTCTTAGAAATGTTAGAGATGGAATGGGAAATTACTTAAATTTTCGCGATAAGCAGACAGATATTACACTATTAGTATATATATAATTAATTCTATGAACAGGGTCGGATTTCTCATAAGGCCATGAGTTTGTCCGCAGTCAGAGGGGCATATATAGGAGTTTTTTATAGGTGTTGATGTTATGCAATTTTATAAATACTGTAGTTTTGAATTAAGAATATAATGCGATTCAAAGATTGTATTAAGTGATTATATGATTTAAAAATAAATTATTTAGATATTAAATTGAATAACTTTTTGAAGGGAGAGGGGGAGGGAGCGCACAATTGTTTCCCTAGGGCGTAGCAATGTATAAATCTAGCCTTGTCTATGAATCTGTCATGAATTTATTTTTAAAATTCTATTCGGTCACATGAAATTGATTTACAAAAAATTTATAAAATATTATACAATTAATAGAAGTTCTTTTATGTTTATAACATGTTTATGACAATAGCCGTTGAAGCAATTGAAGTTTGTTTGTTTTTTTTTTTTTTGTTCAAAATCGTATAAATGAAATAATTTTTTTAAAAATCTGGTGGGGTAAAGGCACATCACACAACTTTCTCTTGCCTAACGTAAGAAAAGCTCAGGGATGTGCTGTTACATTAATACATTTCAAAGATCATCTAATAAATAATTGATATATGAATTTTAATCTAAATCGTTTGGGCGAATATTGAGAAAATCGAAAAAAAAAGTATATCAGACGTGGGTACCTAGTTTAAATATAAAATTTCAGTCTTGTATGTTTTTTCGTTTTTGAGAAATTTTGTTCACAGACACACATCACACAGGTAGATACATTTTGCGAGATCCATTTTTTTAGACTCAGGGGATCTCAGAACGTGTATTTCCTTTGAAATCTCGACATCCATATTTTGGCAATCGTAATATTTTCTCACTATATATTACATATGCAGGTAAGAAAATAAAAATGAGTGCGTAAATAGAATTTAATTTATTTGATTTTATTCATTTTCTATCTACACAAAGTTTTTCTTTTTAATATTCCTAAAAAAAAAAATAATATATAAATAAATTTAGAAAAGCACGAATGGAGGGCTTAAAGATATTGTTTAGTGTTACTTTGGATATTGTATTGTATTATAAATATATTGTATATTATACAGTAAAGATCGAAATATGAACATTTTCAGATTATTTTTTTATTTGTTTCGCCTGAAAATGCAATGAGATTGTTTATGGTTTATTTTATCAAGAAAAAAAGTACTTACTTGGAAAAAAATTAAATTTTTAAACTTTTTAGGTCAAACAATAAAAATCTATTCATAAAATATCTATGTTCTTATACTAATATGTCTAAAACCATCATTTATTAAAAATAGCCATTAGTTATCTAAATAAACGAATATTTTTATTATTCTGTCTTATGGAATATTTGAAATAATTAAAATTTTATTTCAAATTTTATTATATAAATTAAGTACTCGAGGGACATCTGAGAGGTAATAAAACAAGTAATTCTCCAGCATATGTTATCGTAAAGAAATCATTAGATTTATCATCATTAATGACCTTTTAATTATCTTTGCCATAGGTTACAAATTTAGAAAAAAATTTTAATAATTTTATAATAATGAAATAAAATATTTATTAAAATTTTTAATTAAATTATCAGGCTTTTTTATTTATTCTCGTTCGGTATAAAAAAAAAAGCCGTATTAGAAAAAATAGGACATCGTACGACTTGATGATGAAAAAAGCTTGACCTTCGAAGAATGTTTGGGCAACTTATGGTCATTAGAAGTGGGTGCTAAATGTAATATAAGCTCAGACTTAAGACCGTAATCAGAAACATTCCTTAGAAAAATTTTAAGGTTGTTTTCTCCAGACTTTTTTATAGAATATTTTGCGTTTAAATTTTTCTTTACTACTTACGACCTATCCGACTTATGTCCGATCGACATTACGACCATTTTTGTAAGAGCACATTCTACCAACAATTTTTACTAAAAAAAAATCGAGAGATTTGAATGTGGCGCCTTTATAAGATTTGGCAACATCGCGCATTGCGTTCGACAGTTCGTTGTCCCACCTTGCTATTCAGTTAGTATATATATATATATATATAGTTCGAGGCAAATCTTTTCCTTCGTGTTTATATAATTCTGTGAATAATTAATCTATTAATATAATTATTTATTTCATTTTTTTAAATTATTTTTTAGTGGGATCGAGATACGACAGGTCATTAGTACCCAAACCCGTTCGTAAGTTGATGATCACTTGTATTTAATTATGAAGATCTTTGAATTAGACATTTACTTATACTTAATATTATATAAGAAATATTATATCAAAAAAAATTCAAACCACCATAATTATTTTAGTATAACTCACACCCTCTCTCTCTCAACTAGGTATAATATTCTTAATTTAGTTATTCTATTAATAGCTGTTAAGGAAGGAAGACCGCAAAACCCAGTTGAGCTTTAAATCGAGATACAAAAACCAGGGACAGCTCCGGTAAAATTTGGTTCAACAAAAAAAGGTATAGAATAAAAATTTTGGTCTTAAATTTTTTTAACCAAATCACAGAAACTATTAAAAATTATGTTTCAATTTGAGGTATATTGGGATTCATAAATTTGTCCGTGTTTGGTTGGGAAAATAGGAAACCCAATCACATCATAAATAGGGTTGTGTAGAAAAAATAATTGTCGATTATAAAAAATAATCTATTGTACTGATTAATCGGTTAGCAGCGGAGAATCAATTGTTTCAGGACCGATTATTTAATCGGAAATCAATGATATTCTTTTAAACTTATTTTTAGAATTGATTTGTTATTTAAATTAGCTATTAAAAATCAATATATGTTCTATATATCATTGAAAAAAATTTCTAAATCAATTTGTTTATTTAGATAAAAAAAAAAACTTAAAATAATCGATTAATCCGATTAATCGATTTTTTCTATTTTTAATAAATAATTATTTTTAAGGAAAAAAATCTACTAACAATAACTTAATTTTGCAGTCCTACTCACAAATTGATTTTTCGATTAATTGTTCCAGATCTGTTCCAGAGCAGACCATGCATGCTGATTTCTTAATTTATACGGAAATTTAACATGCATGGTCGGGTCTAGAGGAGCTCTGTAGTAATTAATCAAAAGATTCATTATTGAGTTGATCATTAGGTTGTCTACAGTCCAGCCTTCAAATAATTTACACGTTGAGATAGGTGGCCGTAGATCAGTGAAAACGTGAAAAAGTAGGACGTCAGCCAGTAGGGTAGCCTATTGAAATAAAACTCCTAAAATGTGAAACGTTTCATTAATTTAATTTTTTAATTAAAGCCGAAACATATTTTTGGAGTTTTATTTTGATAGAGGCTGTCCTACTGGCTGACTTCCTCCCTTTTCACATATCTTTTCAAATAATTTATCCGCCATATGGTATCAATGACGAAATTTGAAAATTTTTCTTCACTGTTTAATTAGAAAGATATTTGAATTATCACTTTAATCTAAGATATTTTATAAAAAAAAAAAAACAAAAGTTACATTTAGGTTAAGAATTTTCTTCAGAATGTTTCTGAATGGACGGTTTAATCTTTATCTGGAATAGTAGCGTTTGTTTGATAGTAGTAAATCATTTTATTTAAGAAAAATAGCTCTATAAAAAAGTTATTATTAATAGATTGAATTTTTTATATTTGTATGACAAATAGGCGTCTTAAAATTAATATTAATTTTAAATAATTTAAAATTCGGAGAGTAGAATAAGACAATTTATATAAATAAAATAAGAATAAAGTTAAAATTCACAATGAGCATAAGAAAAGAAAAAAAGAAAGGAAGGGTTCATTGGAGGTGTGATGAATTTTTTAGCGAGTTGAAGTTGGAAACGTGTCCCCTGAGACTTTATTTCTCTTTTCGCTTAGAGTCGCCTGAAAACGTTTTCACCTTTTTAGAAGGGTTTCAAAAAGACCTGATTGCGACACTCATTCGAATCGAAACGGCTCTTGAGAAATCATTTTACCCTAACCCGAGTTACAAGTCTAATTTTTCTTTGAATCGAGGAGAAACTTAGTTTTTTTTTTTTAACTGTCTATAATCATTCAGTCTGATGATTATCTTGCTCTCGAGAAAATTACTTAATTATATTAAATTGTAGATATTAGATGGAGATTTAAATTTGGAAAAAAAAAAATTCCCGTATAATAAGGTTTTGGCTATCAGACCCCACCCTACTTTGACCTTTAAATTTGAATATTAACCGAAACAAAAGTATTATAATAATATTTATGCTCATGAAACCGGACAGATTATATAAAAGAAAACAAATACCATATTACAATTAAGAATGATCGGAGGAAAATTTACATAATAATTTTAAAAAATAATTTTTTTCTTACTTACATTTAAATTTAACACAATAATACATATAATAACTGATTATATATGCAGCGGATACAGCAGTGAGATAACCCTTCCTCTATAAAATCAAAATATTCAAATCGTATTAAATTTGAATAGTAATATTTATTGAAAAATTACCATCTGAATAATAAATAATAAATAAATATTCTACTATGAATCTAGCTTATTGAGTTGGCGAATCCTGCATAGAGACGGACTATTAAGTTAATTTTTTTGTTCTTGAGATTTATTATGCAAATCACATTGTTGGAATAGGCGCTAGTTACTGGCATACATAAGAATTAGTGTAAATCTATAATAATAATAATAAAATTTGATGGTAAAATTCAAAAAATAGTTAGGTTAAAAAAAAATTGTAGAACCAACCACTGTTGAAAAAAAACAATAATAATAATAAAATATAGTTTTTAATCTAACGAAAATTTTTTTGGCTTTTGGTGTTTCTTTGTAAAAATTCGGTTTGACTATTTTTAGCTCACTTGATTATTTTCCTTTCCTTTCGTTGTCCCTTCTTTATTTATTATTTAAATTTGAGAAATATTTATTATTATTTTATTTCTAATTCCAAATTTTGAAATTCACCTTTAATGTCAGAATTTATTATATATTAAGTATAAGTTGTGTATGTGGAGACGTGGAGAGGTGGAGTGGGATGACAGTACGCCGAGGCTTATTGTAACCACCCACGTTGCCAAATCTTCATAAAAACACTACCACTGCTAACTCTATCTGCGAACACTGCTCAAAGTTGGCAACGCCTTATCCAGACTAAAGTAATTTTAAATAGAGTATAAAAGTCTATAGAATATGCTAATTTTTCAGTGATGTTAAAAAATATAAAAGTTTCTAAATAAATTATATTAATATAAAATTCTATATGCAAAACTTTAATTTAGTGTATCATCTAAAGAAAAAAAATACCATACCGCCCTAGTAAGCCAGACATAACGTTACGGGTCATACTTCGGAAAATTCTGTTCTAATATAAAAATATTGATGTGTGAAATTGATATTTAACACCCCCAGTACGCACACAGACACGCTCGCGCGCTCTTTCTCGCATCCTTTTAAAGATTCGTTCTTTTGAACTCGTTCAATTACAACTATTGAAAAGACATTTTTTGTTTCTAATTTAAAAAAAAAAATAAAAAGCATTCAATAATATTAATAAAAGTTTTATTTCCTTTATACAATTTTGTATCGATTATCGATAAATATCCTATATAAAATAACAATATCAAAATATTTTTTTATACTTGTTTTAGTCTTCAAAAGTACATTCCGATTGAATAAATCCCGATTAGTTGAATACAATAAATAATTTTAAAACGCTCATTAAATGACCTTGACTTGAACACCTGTCCCTAATTTAATAAACCGACGCTTTAAGCATAAGCTAACCAAAAGCCAGTAAAATGTAAATTTTTATTAAATTAAATTTGAGATGAGAGTTTTTTTCATTTAATTCATTGTCAGATAAATATTTAGTTTTTCATACATGATCAACTTTTATAAATATACTACTCTGATTAAATTTTTAAGTTAAAATACCTAACTTTTAAGTAGATAAATCAGACTTTGATATAGGATTAATATTTTAAGGGCGCGCTCTTTGGCCGATCAAGCCAAAGCGTCAGCTTGTAGATTCGGGTTCAAGTCAAGGTCAGGTCAAGGTCATGAAATTTTCATTAAATAATAAAATATTCAATGAATTAAATCCGGAAAATAATAAGTATCCACCAGAAGCAAGAGATCCTTTTCAAGGACATCCTCTTGAGCATAGGAAAGGAACAGAGAGTTAGTGAAAAATAAATAAGCAATCATCCAAATCTTATGAAAAATTTATTTGAAAATTAAATAATTAGATAATAATAATAATAACAAAAATAGTTTCTTTAATCATTTTTGTTTGTTAAAAAATTATTTTTATTATAGTATGTCTTTTTTGCCGTCATTTGTGTTGTATACCTTCCAGCAAAATAAGGAATTTTTTAATACAGATTATATGTCTACTAAATTTAATTCGTATTTAGTTACTGGATGGTAGGCAACTCAAATGACCAACTCACATTCTATTAATTGGATTTTACAACAGCGCATGCGTGGTCCGGTCTAGAGCGGTTCTGGATTATAGGTCCATTAATGAGTTGGTCATTTAGGTTGCCTATCTTTCAGCAAACAAATATGAACTAATTTATAACGCCTAGGAGAATGCTATTAATTAACATATAATTAAATATGAGGTAATGCGAGTTTAAAAGGTTACATCAGCAACGTAGTAAGGATTTTTATTTGGGAAAGAAAAAGGAGCTATTTTATTTTATAGAAATTTTTTTAATTTTTATCTGGTCTTTTGATTTCCAGTCCCAAATGATGATTTTTTTAAGTCTTTTCGGCATCTGAGGCAATATAGACTTTTAAAGGATACAAATATATATTTATTATCCAGACATATTTATTTATATCAATTGGTATCCAATTGATTTAAATAAATTTTCATCGGACTGCCTGAGATCCTAACCCACACCCCTTGGCTTTTAAGCTTATCAATATTGACAATGTCAATATCTTTAACCTCTCGGCGGGGGGGGGGGGGGCGGCGAATGATGATAAAATGTTTGAAAACCGCTATTAACTGATTCTTATGAAAGAACCGCCTCCATCATTTATCATTAAAATGTAATAATTAATTTTAGTAATTATCCGAGTACTTCTGACCTTTCTTCAAATACAGGGCTCTAGGGATATAGCCACCTGCTCCGACCTTAATAAATTTAAATACATTTTGTTTTTACATATTAAAATGGCTATTCTAAAGATCAACTTGTTATGACGGTAAAGGCAGCGGTTTTCCAACTTTGTCAATTGAGTATTAAAATTAAAAATAGAATCTATTCTCATAAAAAAAAAAAAAAAAACCCCCGAATTATCAATACATATACTCTATTTCAGTGATTCCCAATCTGGCTTCGAATAGATTTTAGGATTGAGTACTGGTAGTAAAAAATATTTTGAAAAAACGACGAAATTTTATTCATAATATATTTTTTTCTTATTATATTATTCACTTATCACGTACCGGTAGGTTGTTACTCGAGTACCGTACCGGTCCCCTACGACAGGTTCGGAACCGCTGCTCTCTTTCATCACTTCAGTATAAAAGCATTTGGAGGTGGGGAAATGGCGACGGAAGGATAACAGTCCGCCAACCCATGGTAACCAAAGGATGATTTCACAAAAACATTCTCTCTGTGAACACTATCCTTCAGTGATGTATAATGGAAAGTCATGTATGATGGAAACGCTGCAGTCGTCCGCCCCTAACCCCTCTTCCCAGAAGTTATATTTATTTATTTATTCCTTTGAGACACGTATCCGTGTGTGGAAAAGGTCATGTACAAAATACAGAACAGAGTTCAGTTGCACTACAATATAAAAAAAAATACATTATTTTTGTTTAACATTTCTATTTTGATTAGGCGGAACAAGTCTTTAATTGAATATAGAGAATTTTTCAACATATATTAATTTAATATTTTTCTAAATATAAAATATATCTGATAAGACGACCGCACATCACATAACTTTCTCTTACCTAAGGTAAGGAAAATTTGGATATGTGCTGTCACATCAGAATTTGGAGTCGGCCCCTTGGTAAGCGGTTCACAATTTTATTTAGCTTTTATTTTTAGAGATTTTCCGTTTGTTTGTATTAATCATTTATTAGAATTATTTAAAAAAATGTTATTAAAAAAAAGATTAAATAAATTGGCAATTAACTTCTGTTTAATATCAAACAAAGGAATTTAAAATATTTATATTTTGTTACCATGGCAACGGGTCTTCCTATATTTTCTCTGGGATACTTAAAATCCAAAATTGGGAGTTCACACTATTTTATTATTAATACATCTTAAATAATATCTAATTTATTATATGTGCAGCAAATTTCAAAATCGTTAGAATAAGAAGAAACCGAAAAAAACCTGAAAACGTAAATTGAGCCCCACACAATTTTGGGAGGGATAGGGGTTAATAGATTTCAAAGAATAAATAAATGATTTATGAATTTTAATCAAAATCTTTACAGCAAATTTTGATAAAATCGAAAAAAAATATATCAGTAGTCCCTTTGGGCGATTTTATTGAAAAACTTGGAGATGCATGTGACGTGGGATACCTAGTTTACATATAAAATTTCCGCCTCGTAAGTTTTTTCGTTTTTTAGAAATTTTTTTTGCATAGACACATACATAGACCATTTTACGAAACACATTTTTTTTAACTCAGGGGACCTCAAAACGTGTATTTCCATTGAAATCACACGTACTTTTTGCGATTGCAATACTTTCTCACTATATATTTCATATATAGGTAAGAGGAGTTAAAAATATTTGGAAAGCCCTCCATCTCTTTATTTATATAAGAGTATTAAAATATTCCTTTGTTATTAATTTTATTTATTTGATTTGTGAACTACGACAAATAATATTAGTACAAAGTAATATAAACTATTAGTGGACCACTTGCGCGGAACCCTCAGAGTGAATACTATAAATTACGAACGACAAAAACTTACCACTTTGATTTCTAATAATTTACATGTATGTCAAAGTATAAAAAAAAATTAATATGTAAATTTATTTATTTTTTTTTTTTGGAAAAGATTTTTTCATAATACTAATAATCTTCTCCCTCTTCTGCTTTAAAGCTTAACCACAAAAATTCCACTCCGGATATGTTAAATAAAAAAAAATTAAAAGATCATATATCAACTTCTCAACCACATGATAAAATATCAAAGCGAGGTATTTTACTAAAGGGGGTATTTAATGAAAAACTAAAAAAAATCATCCGTCTATTTATATAAACGATATCTGATGAAGCAAACAAAATATCGATAATAAATTTGACAAATAGCTTGGTGCAGGTGAGGACGGGCAACGTTTTTGCCGAAATTAGTTTAACATGGGGAATTTTTTTTAGTCTGTTGCCATATGTACTAAATATCTTGTATACAATTAGAGAAAGATAAAAAAAAATATGAAATAGCTATAAATCTATATGATTTAAAATATTATCCGGCTCGAAGGAGAAAAAAAATCACTAAATCATGAAATGTATTAAAAAGAATCCTATTGAAAGAAATATGCAAAACATGTTGAGTTTTTTTTTTTTTTTTTTAAATAACTTCAAGTTATATTCGTCTCAGTTTTCATGTCGATATGTCAAATTGTCTTGTTTTTGACAGATGCCATTATAATACAAATTTAGTTTTGGGTTAACTCTGATAAAAACTTCTGACATAGAAACATCTTTCAAAAACCAAAGCCATTTGACATATCACCATGAAAATTAGAGGAAGAGTTGTATCAGAAAAAACCAGTGACTAATGTGTGTGTAGGGAGCATTTTCCCTATGATTGACCATAAAATTGGATTCAAATGAGGTAGAATTTAAAAAATTACTCATTCAAAAGATTTCTATACAATAAAGTTATGAAAAATATAGCTTTATTGATATACACTAGAAACTCGATTATCCGGAGTAATTGGAATCAAGGATTGTTCGGACAAATTAACAAATTAGGAGTCGCCTCCTCTCAATTTTCTCGTATATACATATATTATTAATATCTAAATTATATGTCTTTATTTGACTCGTCTTAGTGGATTTATATTCGAGTTAACACGATTTTTAGAAAAACATTTCAGGTAAAGTACCAATTCTTATTGCGGGAATAGCCGAAAAGTTGATAGGGATCTATGATTTGGCTGAAATGCAGGCATATCAATTTTTGTTGATCTATATGAAAGCGTGCTCGGGTTATCGTATTAACGAACATACACACAGATAAAAAAAAATGGTATTTTCGAACTCAGGGAGGTCTAAAACGTCGAAATCAATAAAAATCTCTAGATCAAATTTTTGGACGAATACAATACTTTCCCTATATAGGATTGTATACGAGAAAGTAAAAATTTAAAAAATGGTAATTGAAGGATATCATGTAGTGAGTGTATAATTTTAGGCTTATTAAAAGTTTAAAAAAAAATTCGTCATTGAAAAAAATATATCAAAATCAGTTAAGTGATTCTTGAATTAATTTGTATCAATTTCATGTTTAATACTAAATGAAATTCCTTGGTGTATATAAATTAGTTTTTGCTTACTGGAAGGCATGGCCAACTCACAAATGGATTTTTTTTTATTTCAGAATTCCTCATAATTTACTGATCATAAAGTGAGTTAAATAATTTCGTTCATGAATTGTTTCAAAATTGATTTTGATTCGTTCACTGTCTAAAATCGAAAAAAAATTGACCAGATGGATTATTTTTTGGTTATGAAGGAAGTACTAATACACACTCAAAGTGAATTTTCTTCTACCCTTATCTTTTTAATCCCGCGCTGCAGGGTCTATACACACACACACACACAGCTCAAGTGAATATAAGAAATAATTCTTTTCTTTTCACTTTTATAACTCGGACAAGTCAAAATAAAGCGAAAATATTGATTAAATTGAAATAATTAATTTCAAAAAAAAAGATAAAGACCTTTATTTGCTTTTATTAAATAAATTAATATATCTATATTAATAGAGGTTATATTTTTATTTATTTATTTATTTTTTTTAATAGCTAGAATAAAAATAGCATATTCAAAAGAGATCATTAATATAATACAAACTCGATTATCTGGAATCAATTATCACGATCTTCATTTATCCGTATACAAGGAGTACAGATTTTTTTGACATTAAAGAAAAAATATTTTCCAATTTTTCGCAATTTTTTAAAAATTTGTATTTCATTATCCGGACCATTCCTGGTTTCTATTTGTCGGGACAATCGAATTTTAAAATATTAACTTTTAGGAATATCTTGGAAATTAGACCAAATTCAATACCAAATTTTTTTTTTAAATCAAAATAAGAACAAAAAATTATAATTCAGTGAATTTGGTTTGATAGCGTACTTCCTGATAGGTCATTGAATTACATTGAAATTTATATAGCTTGGTATATTTTACGCACTGTAATTTTAAATAAACAATAACCAATCTAAATTGACGTTGATAAAATGTAGTTCTAAATATTTATAATAAATTTGACACCGTTATAAGGAGGGCGTTATTTTTGTTAGGGTAGGTCAAACCAAGTCTCAGGCCTTCACATAATTAAAAAAAAAAATAAATAATTATTTTTGGAAAAAAAAATTATTTCATATATAATTTATTCCTTTAAAATATTAATGGAATGCATGATAAAAATTTCAATGTTACAAAATAAATAAAAATTTTTTTTAAAGTCAAATAAATATTTAAAAAGTATAAAAGCTATAATATGCTACATGAAAAACCTAATAATTATTATTTGATTAAATTCATGATATGAAATAAATTGCGATGTTGAAAATATTAATAACTATCTATATACAAGTATTAAAATAAATGTAAATATATGAGATCTTTTCTTACACACACACATACAAACAGTACCTTTGCCAGTAATTTATAAAAGTACTCAATTGATTGCAATTGTTTATGTATGTGTGTGTGTGTGAGTGTGTTCTTTCTTTCAGTCCTACTCTCTCCGTTGCTATGCTAATGTTATTTTATATATACAAGTGGATAAAAGAAAATAAGTACATTTATTTAGATTGAATATTAATATTCACTAAAAGTCATTTTAACTTTGACCGATTTTGTATAAAACTGTTTGCTAGCAGAGATTAAATTTAAAATTTTGTATTGATTAGATAAGCTGTTTTGGCAGAGCAAGGGAGAGTGAGAGAAAGCTAGTGACATGCACACAAACAATTACAATACACATCAATAGGGTATCAGAGGATGTCAAAATGGTGAGATAGATTTATGGAATTATATGATTTCTCGTCTCGACGTGTCTATTTATTAAGAAGTTGAAAATAGATAATAGGAAATAAATTTTCTTTAAATTGAGTTTTCAGAAATAAAACAGGTTTATTTTCTTTATTCACTACCACATAAGTGTTCAAGTCAGGGCTGCGTCCAGGCCACAACCTCATTTGAAAATGGGATGTAATTTAAAGAAAGTTAAGGTATCAGGTTAGAATAAAACATTTGGAAATTCACAAAGCTGTATTGTATTGCTTGTATCTGTGCAAGGGCTACACACTTACTCGCTTCGTACCCACCAGTTTCAAAATAGTGTATTTATAGGTTTTGTTATCTGAATCTGCGGGTAAAAATTGTGATATTTGGTAAAATTTTAAAATTTTGGCCACCATTTTGATCCTGTTGTCAATGACGTATTTTAAAAATTTTTGCAAATTTTTGATGCAAACAGAATCCGAAAGTCAAAATTCGAAAAAAAAAATTGTAGACATACATACAGAGAGAATACAATAACAAACATTCCACTAAATTGTAAACTTCGAGTCGATTGATTTCGTTATTTAATACATCATCACGACCTATTTAAAAATTTGTATTTCAAAAATAAATAACACCAAGTTATTATATTCATCTTATTTAAAAGAGCATATATTACAATAATTTCCGGGTTTATTAAAAAAAAACCAAACAAACATTTGACTGAATTATTATGTACTAATTGAAACGTAAAAAAAAATTGATATCAAAAAATATGAGATAACAAAAGAAAAAGTTTTCAATTAAATTTGACAGAATAATATCAAATAAATAATAATAATTAATTTTTTTTTCTTTTAAGTTGTTTTTTTAAATTTCGAGTGTATGGAATATGAAATTAAAATAAAAATTTGATATTTTTTAAAAGAGATATTTTTTAATTCTGTTAATATTTTGAGAGAAAATTTCCATTAAAAAAAAAAAAAAAAAAAAAAATTGAAATGAAAAATAAATATTTGTGATATCTACCCTTTGATATCTTTAGAGTGATATGCAAATTTAAAATTTAAATTTATTATGAGATTGATTCTTTCAAAAATTAAATATCTCCTATCGTATAATTCAGGGATTGGCAAACTTTTGAGAATGAAGACCCTAAAATGTTACTCAAAACTATTTAAAAATTCTTTTTCAAGTTTCATAAATATTAGATAAATTTTTCTAATATTAATAAAAATCGTGAGTTGATCATTAAGGTTGCCAACCTTCCAATAACCAAACGCCAACTAATTCTGCAACCCATTATATATATATTTACTATTTTCGAGTTAATATAGTTTTTTTAACTATCTATTAAGTCGATTTTATTTTGCTACGCAGAGAACATGCATAATACGAGTATAATATCGTATTATTTAAATATTAAATTATTAAAAAAATTTCGTTCAAAAAGTAAATCGTGATGATTTGTTCTGAATAAGATAATGGAATATATTTTATTTTTATA
>JAAAKE020011241.1:0-10844 GCA_010014785.2 Anisolabis maritima
ATTATAATTACAACACAGCAACAATTCTCTTCTTTCAACCTGAACTATTTGTTATTTTTATAATAGGTTACAAATCAATCTTAGTAATTCACGTTGCTTTCGACATTTCTCTGGTAAAAGCTAGATCACTGGTCGGAAAAGGAACCTATCATTGAAGGGGACCCTACACAGTAACATGAAAATTAAGACAACACCAGAGAAAAGTTCTATGTTTACATTAAAAAAAAAAAAAACAAAGACAAAATTGATTTTAATTTTTTTTTTTAATAATATATCAACAATAATATATGTATAAAATTCAAAAAATTACTTAATATTAAATATAAACAGTATGAAGAGAAATGTAGAAAAACCGACTGCTTTCAGTCCAACAAAAATTTTAATGCGTATATTTCGAATTGCCTACTCAATTCATCTTCAATGCACATCTATTTAACAATCCAAATGGCATAAAAGTAAATATAAATAACTTACTGAAGATGGATTACGCAAGCAATTCGAAATATTTGCATTAAAATTTATTTTTTGGACTGAACCCAACTGATTTTTCTCCACTAGCTTTCATAATCAACACATTCAGCAACCCTTCGGTTGGCTACGCACCCTACACTCTCTACCTCAAACATTTTTTTGCTTATCTCTTTTTTCGCTTTTTGAAGATTGAATCTGAGTTCAAAGTTTCATTAAAGCGACCGACAAATTTTATTAATTATTTGTGTCATTATTAATTTTTAATTTTTTTGTCATTATCCTGCTCTTAATTTAAATTTACCAGTCTAAAAAAAAAGTTCCAAGTAAATAATTATATGACGCGACTCTCGTTCGTATATTTAAGCATGATTTTTTATTTACTTATTTATATAACATTAAATACATAATAATTTATTTTTACATTTTTTGATATTCGATTTTTCCCTAACACTTAATACAATGCCCGTATGCGATATTTTTCCCTTCTTTCAGGTATCAATTCAAATAATATTTGATTATTAATCTTTTCTTTTTCTTATTTTTTTTTTTTTTTTTTGGAGGGGGGGGACTAAAAAACCAAAAACCATTAAATTTAAGCATAACTATTTTTAAACAATGAAAAATTTGACTTTGATTTTATTCATTAGATCACTTTTTCTAATTTGAGCTTAATAGAGATAGAAATAGAACAAGTATATTACATAGAAATGAAATTTGATGTTAAAATAAAAAATTCCATTACAAGGTTTTGAGATATGTTCGTTGTATAGAGCATACATATCATCATCATCATCATCATTCCTTGACAAGGTTCTTGAATTGATAATCAAGTGGAGAGAATTGGGATTGATATTAAAATCTAATATTACAGGTAAATTTACTAGATGGTAATTCAGATTGTGTGTATATATGCTTGAATCCCAGCATAAATACTCTCTAGTAATGAATATAATCACATCAACTAAACTAATAATATTTCACTTCATTAACAATCCATCTCAATAAATTCCGAACTTATAAACTATCTCAACGATAATTGCAAGCTGGGAATGAGCGCATTGGCTTAGTTTTTATTAACTAACTGACATAACTATAATTATATTTTCCGTTATTAATGTTTCTTTCCTAGAATATGGGGATTAGTTATTTAATTTCTGGGAAATTCTGAGGCAATTTATGTTTTGCTTTATTTGGTTTTATTTTCAAGGAAACTTGAACCATTTTTGGAAAATGATTTAAGCTGATGAAATTCTTAACTATTTTTTCAAAGAGGGGTATACAGAATGGGGGATATTTTTCAAAGTCAAGAAAATTTCAATAGATGGAATATGATAAATAGAATAGAATGAAAAAAATTACTAAAATAAAAAGCTAAATTAATTCATTTGAAAAACTTTCTCTAAATGCTTAGAGGGTAATCAAAGACCAGGGACTTCATTTCAGTTTTGGCTTGGGGAAGGGGGAGAGGGAACACTAATAAGTAAAAATATATCAACAGATAATGTCCATCTTGTGAGTTGTTTTTCTCTCTCTCTCTATCTTTTTATTCCTTAGAGTTCGGATAGAAAACTTAAGAAGAGCTTAACTAACAAATTAGCCAACAACTGAAGACGAAGAATTCGAAGGTTGGAAATTCAATTTTCAATGAGTTTAGTTATTCCACATCTCTCCCTCTCTCTCTCTCTCATCGGATGATGAATTCAATTGGCACCAGTCACATTCTAGCTAATCTACTTGGTCTATTTTAATTAAACATTTTCCTCTACGTGAACATATATTTATTTGAATACTTAATTCAATTAAAAACTTGTAGTCGTTGAGTGTCTACGGGAAAAGCAACAGAATTAATTCCACCTGTCTTATTTTGAAAATAATGTTAGGATATATACTAACTAATATCATATCAATTTGAATTATAAAAAGAAGACAACAAAGTTGCAAGCTTTCCCGCTTTACATCATGTGAACCTAAATTCGTTCGTTTTTTTTTTTTTTTTTTTTTTTGATAAGCAATTCAAAAGAGCTACATACTATAATGGATTTTCCTTCTAAGCTTCTCTAAGGCAGACCGCTTTAAGATTCCGGTTTAATATTGGTACCAGTAGTATATTAATGTAAATGGTTTTTATTTTCAATGATTTCGATTTGAGAAAAATTTTTTCCCTCAGAATGGAAGAAAGAGAGATTGCAGCTAGTTTGTTTTTCATCTCTGGTCTTAATGTGAACGTTTCGGTTCTGATTGAGGCTTCTTTCCTTTTCCTGTAAATAAATTCCATAATATAATCACTAGCTGGCATGGATTTTTATATTTCCACTTTACTAAAACTTTAGAAGTCATACTAAATTTGTCCTCTGCTTACCCTTTGAAAGATATAGACAATACAATATTAGTTAGGTATGGTACGAATTTGTGTAAACCAATGAAATTTCCCAAATTTTGCATAATAAGAATCCTTTAGATCAGTGTTTTTAAAACTTTGTCAATTCACCAACACCTTTTATTTTTTATTTATTTTATCAAAATATTAGCATTTAATAAAAAGTTAAAATATTCAATGAAACTCCTTCGTTAAAAATTCTTTCTTAAAACATTCAATCTTATTAATTTTTTTGATTTGATGTGAAAAATAATATTAATACAGAAAAACATAAATAATAATTCGAACCTTTGGGGTCATACTACAGAAGCAAGTTTTAAATAACTCAAACTTATATTAAAATTTGAATATTTCTGAGTTCCTGAATGGGTGTATAAACATGACCAAATCATCAAAGAATAATGGAACAGATAAGGATTTGAGATTTTATTATTTTCGTCTCCAGACGAATCTCATCTCAACTTAGAATGAATTCAGGAATACTGTATTTCTTTTTGGTCTCATTATTTTCCAATAAGTGAAAATTTTGTTTCTCTTTCCTTCCCTTTGATAAATTTTTTAGTTCTTTTTTTGCTTTAAGTTAAACTTTTTGGATTAGATTTATAAAGAAGCTTTAGGATTTGAACAATTCTTTCTAAGGATTCGAAATTTTCAAAAAATCGAATTTGTTAATTTTTCTATTGGTGTCATTTCCAATTTTTTGGTTTTCTAAAGATTGCTGAAGATTATTTTTCTAAAACCATTAATGTTTATTAAAATAAATAAGAAAAATTGTTATTGTTATTTTTACATGCATCTATTATAATTAGTCATAAAACATATCGATTATGATGGCAAATATGATAATATTTATTAAAAATAATTCATTGCATTTGACATACGTAAATACAAACAACAGAGTTTGGAATTAGAAAATTTCTCGTTTCCTTAATGGCATTTTATTCTCTCTCTCTCTCCTTCCTTTCTATTCAATTCCTCTATGGCAATTCTAATGCCTCCATATTAAATAGGCGGACATTTGATCCAGAGCTGATGTCTATTAGTGAGCCAATAATAAGCATGCATCAGTAAATTATCCAAACAAATAAAGCGATATTTGCTATCTCTGTTAATTAATTATCTTTATTGGTATTTCACGGATGGGTCTATTTTATAACCCGCCAAATAAATCAACGGGTCATAAGAAGTGTAACGAAACCTCGAAGCAAAGGGACAAAAACGATGAAACAAAGCTTTCAGAAATCATGTAAAATTGATTGATATATTACCCGGGTGAAAAGAAATTCAACACTCATTAGCATATCCAAATTTAAAGCTTGATTTTCCCCTCCCTATTAATTTACTTAAAACCAACAATTTCACTAGTTAGAAAAATATTACTCTTTTTGGTTCTCATTTAATCCCGAAGTGATTCATTTCAAACCCACCTACACTTGGAATACTTCTATTCCTATCCATCTAGTAGCATGAGACGTTGTAAATGAATATGTTCGTCTACTCTATGTTTAGAAATATTATTCATAGATTCTTGTATTTTTTGCTGGAAGTTAAGCAGCATCCCAAATGACCACACCACAATACTGAGTCTCTTCATGAAGAGGACTAAACGAGAATCAAGAAGGGTAGTTTTTTTCTATTTAGTGAAACTGTTAGATTTAAGTAAATTAAAATACGTAGTAGAAAATCAAGTTTTAAAATTGGATATGATATTAAATGTCTCATAATTTTTTCGATTTCTAGAAGTTCTAGATGCTCTAGATGTACCATTATTGAGTTAATCATTTGGATTGGGTGAACCCAATGTACTCAGGTATCAGAGATTGTTGTTAGTCCAAAAAGTAGGGTCCTTCCCCATGAAGAACAATAAATGATAGAAATTCTGCCATAACCTAACCTACTCAAACTATTGGCCTACCTGTTAGGCTAGAAGAATATTTATTCTCCTTTTGAAAATCTTTTATTGAGAAACCCCACTTTTTTAAGTGAGCGTTTTAAATAATTTTTGACACGAATTTAAAAAATCAAGATATTATTAGATAACTATTATTATCTGACTCTAGCAATGTAATCATCTTTTTGCCAACACTATACAAATGGGTCACGAACTTGAATCTTCAGGTAATATATAAATATAATATCTAGAGATAGATTTCCAAAACTCTCTATTTCGAATAAAAAATTAATAAATTTGCAAAAACTTGCTCTTTTTTCGAGATTCGATTTTATGAACTGCTAAAATATCAGTTTTAATACCATTAATGTCCAGAAATATTAACTAAGAAAAAAATTGAAATTTGCTGCCATTTTAATGGTGATGGGATTTAATTAAACAATATTTTAATTTTAAGTAAAATTGGAAGTCATCTTTCATATTATCACTTTATAAAGGATTCGAAAGATTCACGGAATTCGAGAATCTCTTAAGATTCAGATTCCAGAAAATTTAGGATTCGTCCCATCTCTAAATAATCAACTCTAATTAATAGCATGCCATCTTTAACTCCACAAAAAATTCGATATTATGGGCTATTACTAAGATGCCCATGGACTATTTAGCTCAGTACAGGAGTTCAAATTTCTTCTCCGAGATCTCAAAAAATCAGAAAAATAATTGGCGATGTTTTAGTTAGAAAAAATTTTGTCTTCAAAACCATTCGATTAAAAAAAAAAAAAAAAAAAAAAAGATATTATAAACTCTAGAACTGTGAATCTGTAGAAATTTTAGAATAAAACAAAAGAGAGAAGACATTGAGATTTCATAATAAACCCTTCCCCCCCCCCCCCCAGAAACATAATTTTTATTAACATAATTCGCATATATAGAATTTTATTTGTTTTGTTGAAAAATAAAAATTTTATTTTAGGAGCTCATAAAAAGACTTATCTTAAATAGTTATTGGATAAGAAAAACTTATTTCTCTCTCTCTCTCTCTTAAGTTGATTTTCTTATTAAAACTTTTTCATGTATTTAATAAACTATAAACGTCTCTGTTTGTTTTTTTTTTTTTTTACTTTCATATTACTTTTTAATTTGTGATGCTAGAGAGTCCATAAAAAATTCACTTTTACTCATACAGGGAATATTAAACTAAAATATTTTCTGACAAACAACGAGAGAGTGAGAGAAAGAGAGACTGTGTGCTTTTACTTTGTGATCTATCTGCCTTTTATATGATAGAAGTGTAGGCAGGCTATTTAGCCTGGAGGCAAGTGACCCTTTCATATCTAGAATTATATTTTCTCAGGAGAGTCGTAGTATTTATTTCTTAAATTCATTATTTAGATGTTTCTTTTTTGGTCTTGGATTTTATTAAAATATTCAATGGGTTTCACATCACGTACTTTCGTCATTTCTGCCCACTGCAACTTCCAATGGTATTTAGTTTTAGCAGTCGTATGCGCGCCAACTTTAAAACGATAAACTAATATTTTTTCAAGGGGTATAAAATTCATTCAATACAAAATTTATTAAATAAGTTAGCTTACCGTCTTTTCCCAATTTTATTGGAGGATTATTATTTGCATTTTTACTTTTTTTATGTAAAATATAATAGGAAATTGGCTAAGTCGGATAAACTTCTGTTTACGAATCTAGAGTTGCAAAACGGTTCGTGCTTGAGTTTGCCAGAAGAAGGAAGAGGGAGGGGGCAGAGAGACAGTCTGGCTAAGCATCCCGTATTTTGGATCGGATTATTTGTCAACCCCATTGTCAATCCCATTTCCCGCCTGTCAAACTGAGATTTGACGACTGCAAAAGCGGTCAGAATGTAGTCATCCGCGCCCAACCGCTCCTCGAAAAAGCTCCTATTGAAAAACATCCTAGCAACGCGGTCAGCAGCTACGGAGAGCAGTTGATATGAAATTCTACTTGAAAGCAAAAACATCAGATGAATTTAGTAAACTTTATAAAATTCAAATGAACATTTTTAGAATTAATTAATTAAATTAAACATCTTTTTGCCTGTATGTTTGGACCCTGGTGTGTGTTGAAAAAGAAAGACAGAGAGAGGATAGATGAAATGTTCTGATTAAATTATATTTAAGTAAACATTTCCCTCCCTCCGGGGTTTATAAACTGATCTTATTAAATTTCATATTTCATTTTATTTTGGTTATATGCATAGTATAATAATATATGCAATACAAATACATATAATATACACATACGACAAGTTTTATATAAAAACAAATATAGCTATTCTAGAAAATTTTGAAGAAAATATATAATAAATAAACGCAAAAAATCAATAATTAATTAATTCTAAATAGAAAATGCATTTGATAATAATTTTTTATTAATTTTTATTGATAGTCAAAGAATTAAGATCCCATCATTTTATTTTTTAATTTAAAAATTCATTTAAATAATAAATAGGATGATAATATATTTAAGGAAAAAAATAATACAAGCTTTTACTTTCTATTGGATTTCAATTAGTAAGCGTAAATTATAAATGAGTTTCTTCTTCAAAATTAGCCCTTAGGTTTATCCCATTCTTTCATTTTGCTTTTTTTTTTTTCTATCAAAGATTTAAATGATGTTTTTAGTCGAATTAATTTAAACAAAAAAGGGACATTAAAGATTTTCAATATGTATGCTGAGCCTTTGTGTATGTGCATGTAACACTCTAGCACCAAAACAATCGATAACAAATTTTACTTTTTCTATGCAAGCGATCTGGTGATGAATAACGCTATGAGGTCATGCAAAAATGTATCTAGGATGGTCAAGTGATTGGATGCAGAGGGCGTCTTTTGGCTTTCGCAATTTTAGAATGAAGATAATATTTCTGGAATTCTGATACTGGCCAGGATACAGATTATTTTTATTCATATATATTTCATTATTTTTAGGTTATATAGAAAATTTGACATTATCTATATACTTTAAAAGCAAAGTTTGTCCTGTGGTTAAATACCAAAATTTTTAAATGGCTCGATAAAACCAGAGAAATGTTTAAATTTATATATTAATAATATATTGATTAGCTTAAAACCGGCTAAAGGTCTTCCAGACTAAAAGACATCATCACTTCACTGTAAGAGTGAAGTTGTCTTAGATCCAAGGCTCAACTCCCTTTCAGATTTATGAAGTTAATATCAGGATGAGGCCAGCCGTACCAGGTGTGCGTTCCGGTTCGATCCCTTCCCAAATCCCAATATAACACATATCCTAAGCTGCCATAATTTGATGGCCGCCGCTTCAGACGTTCGCTGGGGGGAGGAGGGGGGTGGTGTTCACTTATCTCTGCTCTGATTAGTACAAATTATACGCCTCTCGCTGTCAAACTTTACACTCTTGTGAGTGAATGAGACTCTATCAAGGTCTCCGAAAATAGAAAGATGATAAATGAGGAATGAATTGGGATTAAAGTAAAGGAGAAAAAAATATTTATCTCAGCACCTTTTAAATAAAAAAAGGAATTATTATTGGATAAAAATATACTCTTTTTTAATCGGTTATATTTAGCCTATGTTAAGATGGATGAGCTTCTAGAAAAGCCTTTCTTGTTTTTTTTTAATAAAATGGAAATACAGTCTTATTTTTAACTATTTTCATAAAAAAATTTGTTGATAATATCCATTGTACTTTTACCTTTGATGAAAAATAATGATCGAACGGATGAGGGGTTATTTTATTGTGAGGGTGTCTTTTATTTTATTTTTAAACTAAATTTTTTTTTTTTGAGTATTAAGATTTTTTTAGAGAAAATATTAGCGTCCTCTGATACAATATTACTATCTAGAAAAAGAAATCTTAAGTAAAATGAAGTCTTTTTTAAATATTTATATGCTTGTTCCCTACATGAAATTTGTGGGTTTTACATCAAATTATTGACAAAATATTTTTCGTGACATTTCAGGAGAGGGAAGCAGGTCATTTTTCGCTTTCTTTTTCCTGCTCTACGGATTATTTAGAATTTTCAGTGCTGGAGCAAACGTCTTAACAAAATTTATTACCACTAAGTTTCAAAACATTTGGTCCAGGGGATGCTGAAAGGTTCTTAATACATATTGGGAGAGGGGTATTTTTTTTACAGCCCCTGCTGACTGAGTCACTCCAAATTTTAATTTGCTTTTAGGCTCCGCTAGGACTATAAATTTGTAAATTTTCATTCATCATCATAGATTCCAGGTATATATTAATAATAAAGATACAGACTTACATACACATATACACTCATTAATGTTTCTTTGCATCTTTGGGCTCTTTGAAATAAGATATTTTAAAAAATTGGCGAGTTAAATTTTTCATTTTTACCCCCCCCCCCCCCCTCTTATTATATATAAGAGTGCGGAAAAGAAAAATAAATTAGCAGACGACACTTCGACTATCTTCATTCTTAAATGAATACACATTTGATCAAAATGTTCATTATGATTAAACATTAATGCTCCCTCATCAGGGATCAAAGGCAATCAGTAGATTGCAATGAACAGTTTGCTTTTGAAGGAGGGAGGGAGGAGAGAGAGAGAGATGCAGATATATCACACATACTTAATCACCCATTGCAATTTTGCCTTTTATATTTTGTCAATTTATATAATAAATATAATAGTGAAAAAGATGTAAAAGGTATAAGAATTTTATTTGCTTAAAAATATGACGACTTCAAGGAGGGCTACGCATGGTATAAAATTCCCAAAAAAATTTTATGAATAATTATTTAAAATTTTTTGACATTTCCATAAGAGGAGGCTTAGATTTGTAATTAAAGAGATAAATATTTTATAGTAAACTTTATTTTTGACGTAAATAGGTCTTTTGGGGAGAATTACAGAAAACCCGATGATAATGAAATTATGGTATCATTCACATGATAGCCAAAGAATCAAAGAATGAATTTCACACATTTAAGTCAAGCGAGTTACCAAGTGATGTGGGCGGAAATTTTGTGATTTTTTCGCATTCTCGTAGTATAACGATTCGGGGACGAAGCCAGCCGAATAATATTTATAATATTTATATATTACAAAAATTTATTTAAATTATATTTGTTATCAATTAATTTAAATAAATGTGGCCGGAATCTAAATGATCTCAAATATCGAAAAAAAAATTAATATTTATGAATATGATTCTATTATTTTTATATGCCTCAAAAATAAAGATAACGTGATCAATAAGAGAAAACTCACTGGAATTTTATTTAATCTCTGATTTTTTTACTTTCTCTTATCTATATATGAAATATATAGTCAGAAAGAATTGCGATTACAAAAAAAAATCGAAGTCGAGATTCCAACGGAAATACACGACATGACTTGCATACTCGATAAGGTTGTAGAGCTGCTCCATCTTATATTCCCAGGGGATAGCTAAATAAATTGCAGCTTCGTTGCCTATTTTTATAAATAAATTAAATTTATACTAAAAAGT
Organism: Anisolabis maritima; assembly: GCA_010014785.2. Classification (NCBI taxonomy): domain Eukaryota; kingdom Metazoa; phylum Arthropoda; class Insecta; order Dermaptera; family Anisolabididae; genus Anisolabis; species Anisolabis maritima. The sequence goes on from JAAAKE020011241.1 coordinate 10,230, forward strand.
AAATTCAAATTTAATTCAAATTCGAATTTTAAATAAATTAAATCATTCGTTAGATTGATTTGCTTTAATATAAATTTAAAAAATTCTTTTTTTACGCTATACTTTATCTTTTTTTTCTATTTATTAAAAAAAATAAAAATAAAAAAAAGAAAGACAAAAAAACGGTAGAATTAATATTTTTGTAAAATTTGTTAATAATTATGATTGATAGGGAGGAAAAATAAAATGAATGAGAGAAGGTATAAAAAAGGAGAGGGAGAAAGGGAATTGAATAAGGGATAGCGGGAGGGAGGGGTAAAAAACCGCTTAATCAAAACTATTGGCTATCGAAAAATTTGATGGATGTTTTTATCGAATGACATTTTTTTATTTAGCTATTTTCTATCTAACCCTAAGAGGGAAAAAATTTATTATTATTTTAAAAAGATTGATTGATAAATAATTAGTAATTTTCTCTTTGGAAGCCAAAGTGATTAAGTCCAGTGACTGGCTTTCTTTAAATTTAGATTCAAAAAATCTACTGAATGGGTGTTTTGAACTTTTTAAAATAAATTTATCCTAGGGCCGAGAGGTTAGAGGTATTGACAACTTTAAAAGCCAAAGGGTGCGGGTTCG